>JAMPIO010000166.1:0-239128 GCA_024699865.1 Aphelenchoides fujianensis | reverse complement strand
TTCCGCTTCCGTTCGATCACCTCGTCTGAATGGGCGGGCATCAGAGGGGAGCAGAAGGGAGCTGACCGAGCGACAAACTCAGGAGTTCCTCGCGTTCGCGGCGCTCGGCCTCCCGCTTCTTCGCCGCCGCCGTCGCCGCCTTCAACTCGCGCTGGATCTCCGCTGAAAGCCGGCCGACTCGTCCACTCGTCGCTCGAAAGAACGCACCCAACGGCTTCTCCAAATCGAACATTCCGGCGGCCGAAAGAGCGAGGGCGAGTGGCGGGGAGCGACCGATGGGAACAGGGAAGCAAAAATGAAGGAATTCGGGAGCAGGGCAGCGGAAGCGGGCGGAGTGGTGGGAGCTGCAAGGTCGTCGAATCCCCGTGTGTCGTTTGTGAGTTCGCAGAGAACCTAAGAATGGAATAAACTTGAAAGGGAACTCATCTTGACGACCATCCCTTGGACGTTCACCTCCGCGTCCGCTTGAAGGTGGCGGCGGTCTTGCGGCAGAAGTCGAAGCAGCTGGAAGAAGACGCGGCGGGGTTCAAAACGGCGATCAAAAGCGATTCCCCTCGCCGCATTCTGCGCACTCCCGCTCGCTTGCAGTCTTCGAAGCGAAGATCCTCGACGAGCTCCACCGGGTGGACGCGACCGCCGAACTCGCCGCCCCTAACAGCCCGTTTGAAGGGAGCGAGCGTCGATCGGCGTCGCTGAATCCAGCCGTCATCCATCTGTTCGAAGCAGCGAGTATGAATCCAGTAACGTCAGACCAGGGCCTTTCTTTTTATCCAAACAACACAGGCGGCTGCTTCGTCCCCTTCGGAGAAGTCGGCTTCCTGCTCGCTCGACAGATCGGAGGGAACGTCTCGCTGGAAGCCGGACGGCCCCGCCTGCCTTTCGGCCGGCTGGAGTGCTCTCGGAGGGCGCGTTGCAGCTCTTCTGCAATCGAATCAGAGAAATTGGAAGGAAGGCGTGTCGCTCACCTTCTTCGTCCTCCCAGCCAGTTCTCGCTTGGGCGATCGCCGGAGCGGCGGCAGTTGCACCAGATTGTAGGAGCGTTCGATCGCTGCCGCTCTCGCCGAGCAGGAACTGCCGCACGTCGAAGTTCGGGCGAAGGGAGAGGCGGAACGGGGAGACGAACGCGATCTTGTTGAGGTAGAAGCCGGTGGTCGCGAGCGGGCGGCAGGCGCCCCGCTGCGGCACGTCCACCTCCACGCCCTCGAACTTCAACACGCGGAACCACGCCGAGTGGCTGAGAAAAGAGCGTGTACCCGATCGGGGCGCTAAAGGAGTGGAATTCGTGCACCGCCTTCTCCCCAACGCGGGATAAAGGCACAAGATTTCGTCCACGAACGCCCACGGACAGATGGCACTGGACTTCGTGCCAGCAATCGTTGTCGTCGTCGAGCAAGGCGCACAACGCTTCGACCTCGCCCATCAAACTCTTCGTGGTCACCAAAACGGTCAGGATGTTGCCCTCCACGAAGCTGCACACGAACGAGCGGGGCAATGAGGCGATTCTTCGCGCACTTCGCAGACGAGTTGCGAGGTCGTCGAATTCGTAGTTCCGATTGCGGAAGCGGGAGCGAGGAGTTGGAGACGGGTGTCCGTGCAGTGGACGGCGAACACCCGCTTGCCGTGGACGTGCATGGCTTGGAGACCGGGCCCGAAATGCACGAACTCCAATCGCGGTACTTCCTCGACGGCCCCGCTCAAGTAGAAGGCGGACAGGAGGAAGGCGCTCGGCTCTTCGGTCGGGTGGATCCAATTGCGAGAGGCTTTGAAGGAGACCAACATTCCTTTGATGGGCACTTCGACGGGCGCCCGAGCGGTGAAGGTCTTCTGGTTGAAGTCCACCTCCACTTTCTGGACGGAGAGTGTTGCCGGTTGTGCGCTCTTGCATGAGGAGGGTGGCCGTCCGGCTGCTCGCGTCCGCCTCCACTTGAAAGCAGTCCAGCACATCACCGCAGATCTCCTAGCTTTCTTCCGTTCGGTTGAGGAAGCTGAAGAAAGAGCGAGAATCGCTGTCCGCAACTCCAGTCCGTAGAAGGTGTCCAGCACGCCGATCTTCTCGCCGCCTTGAAGGCGAAACCGAGCGGCCGGTCGTGAAGAAGCGGTTCGTTTTGAAGGGGCCAACAGCAGTGAATTGATTCTTCGCGTACCATCGCGGCCGCGTCATGCGCGAGAAGTGGGCAGTGCGGAGTGGTGGGCGGCAGCATGAACGGAGGCTGGAGGGCTGTGTGCCTCGATTGCCCCGCAGTCATTCGGCGGTTCTCCGCTCTGCCGATTGCCCTGCTTGCTTGCGATTCGAACGTGGCTGCTGCGGAGCGAGTCAGCGGAAAACAATTCTTTTATTCGCTCACTTCTAGACAGAGAAACAACAGACATTTCGAACACAAAGGATTCCGATCACACGTGGGCCACTTCGAAGAGCGCGTCCGCGATCTCCGCGTTCTCCCGAATGAAGGCGGTCGTCCAGCCGGGCTGTTGGCGCACGTGTTTGATGTGCTTGCTGGCGAACGCGAGGAACTTCCGCTTGAAGGCGCCCTCGTGGTCGTGGCGAAAGACGAGCTGCAGGTCGCGGAGGACCGACTGGACGGACACTTGGGCGAGCAGCGCCTCCATGCACAGCGCCTGCAACGAGACGAGGGAAAGAAGGGAGCAGGAGGAGAACTCACGGCCAGCTCAAGGACCTCGTAGTAGTCGGCCACGGGCAGGAGGCGGGCGGCCACCTTCGGCAGGTCCTTCACCTCGCCGGAGTAGAGGAAGCGGAGCAGGAGTTCGATGAGGTCGGCGCCCACTTTCTTGATCTCCACGATGCCGCGCTCCTTCTCCTTCGTCTCGTTCGTGAACATCGCGCGGAAGTGCGGCGAGCCGGCGCAGATGATCGCCCGGGACACCTGAACGAAGAGAAGCAGTGAGAAAGGAGGCTGGAAGGAGACGAACCTTGAAGACGTTCCCTTGGACGTGCACCTCGGCGTCCGTGAAGTGGCCCGAGTCGAAGGTGGCGGCGATCTTGCGGCAGACAGCCGTCGGTCCCGCCTTCTCGGCCCACTCGACCGCATCGATCGGATCCAGCGGACGGATCGAGCAGCAGACGAAAAGCGGCCCGTTGCGGCCGAACTTCTCCAGGCAACGCAGCGAGGCGAAACGCAAAGTTCCCCAACCGCCGCCCTCCTTGGCGACGAATTTGTGCTCGCTCTCTGAAGGGAAAGAAAGAGCGGTGAAATAATCAAGAAAAGAACGCACCCCACTTCTTCGGGCCGCTTGAACGTCCCGTGTCCAGCCACAGCTTGTACTTGACGCGGATGGACGAGTGGCCGCCGAAGTCCTCGACGTGGAGGTAAGCGGCGGAGAATTCCTCGTCCTCGTCGTCGTCTTCGTCCCCCTTGGGGGTAGAACGTCAACGAGAACTTGGCCCCCGGCACGCCCGTCACTTCGAACTCGGGGCTGCTCCACTGGTCGTCGAAATGCGCTTTCCCGTAGCACTCGAAGAAGTCCTCCTGCTCCCAGCGGAAAAGCGTCTCGTCGGCCATCCTGCCTGAAGCGGGAGGAATCAACGAACGAATGGACGCGAAAACGATGACAAATCGCGCGTTCTCCCGCCCGAACGGAAAGCGGCGAGAAAGAGCGGGCGGCCGGCCGGGCGCGATGGACGCCGCCCGTCTGCAGGCCGCGGAGAGCCGAACGCCGCCGATTTGAACGCCGATTGCCGGCCCGATTGCTCGCGGATTGTTCGCCCGGATTGTTTATTTCGGCCTCGTGCCGACTCGACGCGATCGGCGGCGGCGACGAGCGGAGAAGTGCCCCGATCCTTCCCATCCATTCGTTCGGAATGGCCGGCGGTCACTCCTTTTAGGCGGTCACACGCGCCGTCTGGTCCTCGATCGAGTGCCTCTTCAGCGGACAGGCGGCTTGTTGCTCGAGCAGCACCACCCGACGACCATTCCACTGCCCTCTCGACTGTCCACTCGACCCGAATGCCCACGAGCAACCGCACATCGATTTATTCCTCTTCAAACGAGACACAACAGACGATTCAGGTGGACTTGCGGGTGTTCACCGCGTACTTCGTGACCGCCTTCGTGCCCTCCGAAACGGCGTGCTTGGCGATCTCGCCGGGCAGCGCGAGGCGGACGGCCGCCTGCACCTCGCTGGAGCTCATCGTCTGGCGGCCCGAGTGCTTCAGCAGGTGCTTCACCTCCTCGGACAGGCGCTCGAAGATGTCGTTCATGAACCTGAAGGGATGAGTGGAGAATAGAGGGGAGAGGACTAACGAGTTCATCACGCTCATGCCCTTCGCGCTGATTCCGAGGTCGGGGTGGACTTGCTTCAGGACGCGGTAGATGTAAACGCTGAAAGAGGAGTGGTTGAATGGAGAAATGGGCGAGGGGACTCACGAGAACGAATCGTAGTGCTTCTTGCCGCCGCGGCCCTTCTTCGGCGCCTTCTTGGCCGCCTTCTTCTTGTGGACGCCGGCCGGCGGCTTCGCGTCCTCCTTGGCCGTCGCCTTGGACGGGCGGCCCGCCTTCTTCGCCGGCTGGGCGGCCGCCGGCGGCTCCGCAGCGACCGGCGGGACTTCGGGCGCGTCGCCCCGCTCGCCGGCCGCAACCGCCGCCTTCGCCTTCGGCTGCTTCGTGCGCGCCATTCGCTTCGGGTGTTGGATCGGGAGAGCTGAAAGCAGCGAATTGAAGCAGTGGAAGGGAGAGCGGGAGAAAGGAGGCCGCCGGCCGGGACCGCCGACGACCCGGAAGAATGAGCGGGCGGGCGGAAATGAGCGACGAGCAGCCGCCGGCCGAAAATCCCGGCTGGAATTCCCGAGGCGAGCGGCGCGAATTCGAGCCGCAATTTCCACGAGTGTACGGTCGCTCGTCGCAGCTCGTGGGTTTGTTGTTAGGAGCAAGAAGACGAACTGATGGGAGAGCACGAATGGTCACGAGGCGAGTAGAGAGACGGCCGTCCAGCACGAGTTGTGGAGCGAGTCGGGCTGCTGCAAGCAGAGAGTCTAATGGAGCATCGATGGAGAGCGGTAGAAGAAACCTTCTCGTCGGTCCTGCACGATCAACAGCCCGCCGATCCAAAACGAGCGGAGGTGACAGCAGGCGGTGGAGGGGACGGCGGCCGCCTCCGGAGCCGGCCTACTCACGCGATCGGAATCGTCGAAGTCCACCGCTTACTCCTTGCTGCGGGCCGCACGGACAGAGAACTCGGCAGCGGTCAATGGCGAAGCTACAGCTCGTTGCCAGTAATAGAGCGCCTCATTCGCATTGAGGAAGAAGCGAGTTCGGTTCTTGCCCGCTCCGATGGACGCCCTTTGCAATAGGCTACAGCAAAGACACAGTTCATTGCCTGATTAGGGGCTCTTTCACACGATCTCCAGCCGTTCGTTGGGCGCTGCAACGTTCAAGGCGGTACTCGCAATTCCGGCATTTCAAAGCGAACGTGCAGAATTGCACACGCGTTCAGATTATCGATGACTGCGGCGTCTGCCCCATCTCGTCGTACACGCGATCGGCGTCGACCGCCTTTCGAAGGTCCGGCCGTTCGTTTGCGCGGCGGCGTGTCCGCTCGACGAAGACATCGGCGGGCTTTTTTCTATCCGCTCGGCTCCGCACGTGGGCCACCGCTATGCATTGATCCGCATTCCTGGCTGTCCGCGAGAACGACGAGACGCGTTCGGCGGTTATCCGCTCGTTCGTTGTTCACTTTTGCTCGCCGCTTTGCTCTCGGCGAGCGCATTCGGTGGCCGTCGCTCGTCGCGGAGAGACTCTTTGAATTGATCACCAACTTTGCAGGGCTTTCTCCGAAGAACTAAACATGATCACCGCTCTTTTCCTGCTCCTGTTCGCCTTTATTCCAGGCGTGTGTTTCGGTAAGCTGCCTTTTCGGGGGTCTTTCATTCGATTCGCTCCATTCAGCCACTCGGCCGCCCTACATCCCCGACAGCGACCGCTACCACCCGCTCGAGGAGGGCGACTTCCGCGAGTACTTCGAAGTGTGCGAGCTGGAATCGTCTCGTTGGCCCAAACTCATCCAAAGCAAGTGTTATGCACGACATCCATCCACTTCTGCGTTCTTTTTAGCAGAATACCGCCACTCCGTCGAAGCGCACAACGGGGTGGCGTATGATGAAGGAATGCGTTCTTCCATTTTGCTTCCGATCGACGGCGAGAAGGACTACGTCTATTGGAAGCATCCGGACCTCCCGTTCGACCGACTTCGACTGTGGACGACGTGGGGAGAGAAGCGGGCACCACTCGAATCGAATCGATTTCAGATCATTCCCGAGCCGCGTGTACGCACATGAAGGCGACCACTCGAGCCCCAACCACGACTTCGTTTTCGAGCACTGGGTTCTGGTCAACGCAACGACCGTCTACGACGTGCGAACTTCGTAAGTCGGATCTCCCCAACATCCGATTGTTCTTCAGTTTCCGCGAGTGCTTCGCCGAACGTTCCGAGGACGACCTGTGCGTGACGGAAGCTTCTGCCGGCTTGTCTTACGACGACATCCCGAACGAGGAGCTGCCCGCCCGCACCAAAAAAGACATCCAGGCGCTCTGCTTCGTAAGTTTCACGAAAACTCTGCTGCAAGACGATCGTGCTTCAGATTCACCCCAAAATGCACTGCACGGTCGATCTGGACAGCAACGGCGAGCGGTAGATTCAAGAGCAAGAGTACGTCCTTCTGCACAAATTCGAAATGACGCTCATCGTGCGGCCAAAGTCCGACAAAGCGCCCACGCACTACTTGGTGCGCTACCGCGAGTGAGTGACTCGAATGATCCCTTCGTTATTCTTGTTTGCAGCCACTACTTTTATGTTCCCGAAGATCTGCGGACGTACGAGGACGCCGCGTTCGCCGCCGACCTCAAGTCTCGCCTCTACGCCTTCCCGATCTTCAACTGGGACGACAAATTTCTCGAGCGGCGTCTCGACGTGATCAATCCGCCTTCCGGGCACTCCCACTGGATGCTCATCGCGTTTGCTTTGGTCGCCGCCGTGCTCGGAGTGGCGGTCGGCCTGCTCGTCCGCCCCTTTGCGTGCGCAAAACATAAGCCAGTGAAATTACAAAGTAACGTAAAAATCGTTGACAACACCGAGTTAAAGTGCTCTTGACAAAATTTCTGACAAAATATGTCATTTTGTCAAAAATCGTCACGGATTTGCACAAAATGTCATAATTTGTCACGAATTTTCACTTTGCGTCAAAATTCGTGACAAATTTGTACAAAATGTAAAATTTTGTCACGATTTTTCGCATTTTGTCAAAATTTGTCACGAATTTTGACACTTTTTCGTGAATTTTCACCGTTTTTGGCACTTGTCTTCCGACATTTTTTGACTTCTCCCCAACTTATCGCAAAAGTATGCACGGGCGTAAAATTTTGTCAGGGATTTTTACAATTGCAATATTTTGTCACGAATTTTCACTCTGCGTCAAAAGTCGTCACGATTTTGTACAAAATGTAATATTTTTTGATCGACCTCTCTCCGAACCTGGTTGTCAACGATTTTTGCAATACTTTGTAATTTCACTGGCTTACATGTTCAAACGAGCTCTTTCGTTCCCACGGTTCACTTCAAGAAGGATAGCGGTTCGGACGTCGAATGATTGTTGCCGTTTCGAAGAAATAAACGCGATTCATTTGAAACGTTCGTCTTGTTTTCCGGAGACTAATCGGACGAGCACCGGCTAAACGTTCGTTTTGTTTTCCGGAGGCCAATCGGAAGAGCATCGGCTACACGTTTGTTTCGAGCACCACCGCGGCAGCAGAAGAAAACGGAGCCCGCGCACGGCACGAGGTCAGCGATCGTCCATCCACAGGCGTCGCCCGCCCCGAAGATCTCCGTGTCATCTGCAACGCCCAGAGATCATTGCTGCAAGTCCACACGCCCACCGAGTTCGGGGCTCTTGCGATCGCTGCCGTCCTCGAACCAGAGCGTGAAGCGGAGCCAAACGAACGAGTGGCCGCCGAGCTGCAGGCAGCACAACGAGACGGCGCTTTCTCCGTCGCCCTCCCTGCTCTTCGGCTCGAAGACGAGCTGGAAGCGGCCGCCGGGCACTCCGTTCAGTTCGAAGGGCCGCCGCGTGGAAGCGATCACGAAAGTCGGTGAGCTCGCAGCGGTGCAAAATGCTGTTCTGCATGCGAAAAACGAGCTGAATCAAATCAAATACTTGGTCGATGGCAAGAATCAAGTGGGACGCTTCCGTCCGGCCGTCCATTCGGCTTTCGCTGATCGTGAGTCATCCGACGGGAGCAAGTGGAGAGTTCTCTTTAATGAGTACTCGAATCATCCGCTCGTTCGAGAAACAAACATCGATCGAAAGGCCCGAACAGGAGCAATCAACTGGAGGACGCGGCGAGGGGCAATAAACAGGAGATCGTTGATCGAATGATGAGCCGTCGTCAACCTTTCGCTTCCTTTCACCAAGCGATCCAACAGTTTATTTTCACTTGCTTTATTCAAACGGCCCCTCTTCAGCCATCCCAAGGCCCACTCGTCGCCGAACAAAGTCAAGCGATCAGCAAATGTCCACCCCAGCGTGTACCAGCCGATCGTTCATGCCTCCTCGGTCCACGGCGCCCATCAGGAGACTCCCGCCCTCGTCCGAAGCTTTTTCTACGCGCGCAGTTGCTGCAGAAAGCCGACGTGTCCGCTCGCATACCCGAGGTCGCCAGTTGAAGCCGCTGGAACAAAACGATAAAAAAGAAGAAACTCCAAAACAGACGCGTGCCCTCGACGAACTCTAGCATGAACGGCGGCGTTGCCTGCTCGTCCTCTCCGAACCGAACCGAATCTCGAGCAAAATTGCCGAAGAAGCGCTTCTTGCACCACCGCAGCGGCGTGTAGGTGGACGAGTTGGAGCAGAGGAACAGCGGCGCGCTGATCGGAAAGCAGGACAAGTCGCTGTACAGAAACGAGACCGCGTCTACAGGCGGCCTGTTCGTTGAAGGGCGAGAAAAACGCGCCATCGTCGCAGTAGAGCGAGCACCCGCCCCGCCGCTCCCCGCACTCCTCGGTCGAGATCCACGAGCGGAACGACGGCGAAGTGGAAGTTCGCCCGCACCGCCTCCCCTGCCGCAAGTGGAAGCCGCCTGAACGTGGGCATGTCGTTGAACACGTTCCACTGGCCGAAAACGAACCGACTCGATTGTAGTCGAATTTGAACACCCCGTCTTCCAGCCCATTGTCCAAAAAGAACGTTGAAATGAGCAACAATAGAAAGGCGTCCAAGGCAAAAGACATCTGCAGCTCTTTTGGTCGATACGGAGCCTTTCGAAGCAGGCAGAACACGCGCCTCGTTCATCGCTTTCTTCTGCGTCCAACCCCGCCTGCCTTCAAAGCAGCTTTGCGGAATTCTTCCGTCAAGGAACGACACGTGTCACTCGCTTGTCGGCCGCACGCTCAAATTGGCCGTTGAAGCCGGCCGAACTTCTGGACGAGCGGTCGGCTGAGCGGAGCGAGCGGGAACTCACGACCAGCCCGTACAGCCAGCAGACTCCGGCGCGCGGATCAAATTCGAGTCGGCCGACTCCTCGGGGAAGAGCACGAAATAGGCGACCACTTTGAGGGTCAACAGGGAGGAGAACAGGGCGGTCTGCAGAGCAGAAGTGGCCGGAAGAAGGGCGCGAGAACTCGCCGCCGTCTTTACCGACTGCGAGCCGCGGTTCTCGTACGTGTGCCGCTCGCGGAAAACGACTCGCCGCTCCACCGCAATCAGGAGGATGGAGAGCTGGACGGTGAAGGGCATGCCGTAGACGACGGCCGCCGTCAACCGGGGACCGCCGGGAGGATCGGGTGGGCAACAAAAGAAGCAAAACCTCTTGCTTGAACGAATCGAATCCCCCCTGCATTCGTAGTGATTCGACTTTACTACAGATCTTCCACAGATTAGACGAGGGAGACAATAAGTACGAGAAACAGATCAATGGATTGCGAGAGACCACACGAGATTACGGGAACTTCAAAGAGATTCGAGACCAGAGAACAATGAAGAGATGAGTGGGAGTTCCGTTCGATCGCTCAGATCTTGTCGGGCGAGGCGTTCGTGGAGGCGGCGTACTTGGCGACAGCCTTGGTGCCCTCCGAAACCGCGTGCTTCGCGAGCTCGCCGGGCACCACGAGGCGGACGGCCGCCTGGATGTCGCGCGACTTCAGCGTCTGCTTCTTGGTGGCCGTGCAGAGGTGCTGCGCTTCCATGGCGATCTTCTCGAACGTGTCCCGCACGAAGCTGGAAGACGCGAGGTGAGTGGACAAGGGGATGCGGAGGGACTCACGAGTTCATGATGCTCATCGCCTTCGAGCTGATGCCCGTGTCCGGATGGACCTGCTTGAGCACGCGGTAGATGTACACCCTAAAGGGAGTGATTGAACGGAGGGAGAGAACTCACGAGAACGACTCCACACGCTTCTTCGGGGCGCGCTTCTTCTTGACGCCCTCGGCCGCCGGCTTCTTCTCCTTCTTGCCGCCCTTGGAGCCCTTCTTCAGGCGGCCGCGCGACTTCTTGGCCGCCGGTGCGTCCTGCGACGGGGCCTCTGGCTGGGCGTCCGACTGCTCGGAGTGCTCGACGTCCTCCTGGCTGTCGGGCGTCGCGGCGCGCGCTCCGGCGGCGGGCTGCTTCGTGCGGGCCATGGCGATCGAAGAATGTGAGTGGAACTGAAATCGGTGGCGAAAAACGGAAAGCGGCGAGGGAGAGCGGCGAATGCGGGCGGCTGGGGGAAAGCGGCCGGCGAGGCGGAAAACGAGCGGATTCCGTGCGGGAGCCGTCGGCCCTTCAGTGGGCGATAAAACGGACGACTCGCCCTGCCGAGTGTTCCGCTCTCCGCCGCTCTCTTGCGACCACAAGAAGCGCTCGTTTATTCCACAAACAACGAAGACACCAAGCAGAAGCTACGGGCAGTAGCGTGAGAGCTCCGTGACGTCCAGTCGGACCTGCGAGCGGGAGGCCGGCGGTTGGCAGGTTGCGAACTTGGAAGCAGCCGGCAGCGGGCTCGCTCGGGTTGTGGCGCCAGCACTCCGAGCGGCAGGGGAACGCGTCTGGGGCAAAAAAGCCGCGCGTTAGGACGACCGTGGCAGAGATCACGGAGCACTATCGCTGTTCTCCCGCGACCCCGCCGGCATGCCGCAACCCAAACGATCAACGGGACTCGGAACGTTCTGTTTATTGCACGGACAGGGGACACAACGGGGGGATCACTCTTCCTTCTTCTCGTCCTCCTTCTCCTCCTTCTTGTCGGCGTCCTTCTTTTCGTCCTGCAAGCGGGCGATCGGGACAGCGTTAGAGGATACTTGGCCGAGCACTCGCCTTGTCGTCCTTCTTGTCGTCGCCCTCCTCCTTCTTCTCGTCCTTCTTCTCATCGGCCTGCAAGGGGAGTGGGGGCGGCCGGAGGGCCACTCACCTTCTTGTCGTCGTCCTTCTCCTCCTTGTCCTCCTTCTTTTCGTCCTTCTTGTCCTCGTCGCCCTCCTTCTTGAAGTCCACGTAGAGCTTCTTCTGGCCGTCCGGATCGCCCTTGTGCTCGGCCCACACGGCGCGCCCGTTCTTCTTCTCGTCGGCGGCCTTGATCGCGTACACGGCGAAGTAGTGCTTGCCGTTCTCCGGCACCGACTTGCCCGCGTTGAAGATCAGCTGCAACGGGCGGCGGGTGAGTGGGGGAGGAGAACGCAGCAGAGGACTCACCGTGACAGTCGTCTCCTCCTTCGCCTTGACGACGCCGATCACGGGCCGGATGCGGAACATCTCGTTGCTCGTGCACTTGATCTTGAAGGCCATCCGGTCGGCGGTCGGGTTCGTGACCTTGAGCGTGGCGTTGGCCGGCTCGGCGCCCAGCTTCTTGCCCGCGAACACGAGCCGCTCGGCGGGCTCCAGCTTCAGCGGCAGGTCGGACATGCGGGCGGCGGGCGGGAGAGCGGGGAGGGAGCAAGGGCACGCGCACTTGAATGGCGGGGCGCCTCGAGCCGGCCGGCTTTTATGCGCCCGCATTTGCATCGGCCGGCCGTTCTTTTCCATGCAGACTCCAGCGATCAACATCCTCGCAGCTCCTCCGCCATTCGCGTACTCTGCCGCCCGACCGGTCGCCGTCGAGATGTTCCGCGAGTCGGCCTTCGCCTTCGAGCAGCCGCCGAGTGCGCTGGAGTGCGGCCAGGAGCCGCCCGACGAGGAGCTCGCGCGGGCGGCGGCCATCGAGCGCCGCGTGGGCGGCCGCCTGGCCGAAGCCGAGCGCGTCGCGAAGAGCGGCGCCGCGAGTGTGTTCCGCGTGTGGTCGGGGCGCTTCGGCGCGGAAGTGGCCGTCAAGGTGGTGGACACGCGCGCCCTCTCGCCCAAGTACGCCGCCAAGTTCCTGCGCCGCGAGCTGGAGATCTCGCCGCTCATGCGCCACCCGTTCGTCTGCCGCTCGCTGGACGTGAGCGGAGGGCACGCCTTCCATTCATCCACCCCCTTGTTGCAGGTGTTCTGGGCGGACGCGAGGACGGCCGTGTTCCTCTCCGAGTTCTACCCGGGCGGCACCTTCCTGGACGTGGCGCTGGCCTCGCCCGGCTACGCGGAGGCCGAGAAGGCGGTCCTCTTCCGCCAGCTGGCCGACGCCCTCCAGTACGTGCACGCGCGCGGCGTCGTCCATCGCGACGTGAAGATGGAGAACATTCTGCTGGACGCGCACGGCAACGCGAAGCTGGCGGACTTTGGCTTCGCGCGCGCCATGGAGTCGCGTCTGGGCCGCTCCAAGTCCTTCTGCGGCACGCGGTGAGCCCTCGGACGCCTCCCACAATCCACTGGTCGTTGCAGGCCGTACACGAGCCCCGAGATCGCGTGGCAGCGGGAGTACGACCCGTTCTCCAACGACTGGTACTCGGCGGGCGTCGTGCTGTACACGCTGCTGAGCGGCAAGTGGCCCTTCGTGAGTCCGCCGCCCCTCCGCTCACTCCCGCCCTGCAGCACGCGGACCACGTGCCCGCGCAGCCGCCCTGGCCGCGCGTCGCCTTCCCGCCGGCCGTCTTCTCGCGCGCCGCCGTCGAGCTGCTGCGCCGCCTGCTGCAGGAGAACGCGTACCTGCGGGCCGACTACGAGCTCGTCCTCCGCAGCGCCTTCCTCCGCCGCCACGGGCAGGGCGCCGGCAGCCCGCCGCTCGTCCGCGGACCCCACAACAGCCTCTTCAAGCTGCGTCCTTCTTGTTGAGTGTGTGAATAAACATTTGTTGCTTGAGTGAAGTGGTGGGTGTTCTGTCGTCTGGAGCGGGCTCTGCCCGTCTGACGTGGAGTTGGACGCTCGGAAGACAGAAAATCGATTGAAGGGTTGGTTGAGCAAGCGATCTGCTGCTCTCTAGCGGAAGTCGTCCGCGGAGACGGAAAGCAGCTTGCAACGAGTGGCGGAGAAATGTGAGGCGTTTGCAAGGCCAAGAGCGAGTGTTCTTCCGCTTGACGGCAAACACTGACCGACGCCGCAATCCCGCCGCGATTTGCATGAGACGGGCGGCATTTAAGGGGGCCGACGGCGGGCGGGTCGACCATTCGAGCCCCCGATCGGCCGCGAACCGAACGCCCCCGTCCGCCCTCCGACTGCCGCGATGCTGAGCGCCGCGCTGACCTCCGACTGCCCGCTGCTGGTGGCGGGCGCCCTCTGCTCGGCGGGCGTCGCGCTGCTGCCGGCCCTCGTGCAGTGCGGGAAGGTGAGGGCGGCGCCCGATCCGTCGACTGCTCGTTGCAGAAGAAGACGCCGCCGCCGGGCCCCAAGCCGGGCGCGCCCGCCACCGTGCCGCCCGCGCCTGTCGCCTCCGCCGCCGCCGCTCCCGGAGGCGCCGCCGTGGCCGCCGCGCCGCTCGCCCCGCCGCCCGCCGACGCGCCCAAGGAGAAGACGTGCTCATCGAAGAAGAACGAGCCCAAGGACGAGGAAAAGCCGGCCGACGAACCCAAGGTGCGTTCCCCCCACTCATCCCTCTACCAACCCGCCCACTCGCTCGCTTGCAGAAGGACGAGGCCGGCGAGAAGAAGGACGACGACAAAAAGGAGGCCGCCGACGAGCCCAAGAAGGAGGACGGCGGCGAGGAGAAGAAGGAGAAAAGCGCCAAGGAGGCGTCCAAGAAGGAGGAAAAGAAGAGCAAGAAGGAAGCGGCCGCCTCCAAGAAGTCCAAGAAGGAGATCGACGCGACGCAGAAGGACGTGAGTGCCCCCCGCCGCCGCCCACCCGCCCCGTTGCAGAGCAAGAGCAAGGAGAAGGTGGACGACAAGAAGGCGGACGTCAAGGTCGAGGTGAAGGTCGCCGCGAAGGCCGCCGAGGACAAGAAGGAGAGCAAGAAGGAGGTGAGTGCCCGTCCGTCCCCGCCCACTCCGCTCGTTGCAGTCCAAGAAGGAGAAGAAGGAGGAGAAGGCCGACAAGAAGGAGTCCAAGAAGGAGGTGAGTGCTCGCCCAATCCACCGATTCCCCCCACCCCTTGCAGGTCAAAGAGGAGAAGAAGGAGGACGAGGAGAAGGGCGAGAGCAAGCAGGGCGGTGCCGACGGTGAGCGACTGCTCGCCTTCATCCCTCACCGACCTCTTGCAGCCGACGACAAGAAGGAGTGAGCGCCGAGGATTCCCCGGGGCAAACGTCCTTTCCCTTCCGCCCCGTGTCCAATAAACTGCTCCTCTTCCACCACTGTCGGCCGTTGCTTGTGGGTGGGGGTTGGGTGGGTTGAATCGCGTCCTCTAATGAACTTGAACTTAAAGCGAGGACAATCCGTAAAGCCGTAGGCCAGACGGGATCCCCGCCCGGAAGAACCGACCGAGCAGTCACTAGAGCCTTGTATTGCCCTTGAACAAACGAAACCTCTCGACCGCCCGGGCAACCCCCCACTCCGCACTGCTGCGACCAATCCACAACTCTTTATGCACTCAACGAATTCATCTGACAACGGGGAGGGGAACAAAACGGAACGAGAGCGGCTTTCAACTTCCTCAGTGGTCCTCGGGCGCGTCGTCGACGCCGGCGGCGGTGATGGCGAAGGTGCCCTCGGACTCGGGCAGGCAGGGCGAGTCGTAGATCTTGCAGACGCGGTTGCCGCCCTTGCCTTTGCGCAGGTAGAGGCTGCAAGCGAGTGCGCATGAAAGGAGGGCCAAAATGCGGCGCCTACCGCGTGGTGGAGGCGTGGGCGAGGACGTGGCCGCCGATGGGCTTCTTGGGGTCCGCCTGGAACATGCCCGCGCCGCCGTCCACCTGCGCCACCACCTGGTTCGTCATGACCACCGCCACGCCGAACTGCAACGAGCTGGGGTCAGTTCTGCACTTTCGCCGGCGCTCACCTCCTCGGCGAGCTTGACGAGGCCGCGCAGGAAGCGCGCCAGGTGCTGCTGCCGGGCGGCCAGCTCGCCGCGCCCGCTGAAGTCCGTCCGGTAGAGCGCCATGATCGAGTCGACCACCACCAGCGCGTAGCGGCTCTCGCACATCATGGCGGCCGCCTGCGTCAGGAGGCTCAGCTGCAAGGGGCGGGAATGAGCGGAGAAGTGGGAGCGGGGCGCACCTGGTGGTCGGTGTTGTGGCAGCGGCAGTACGCGACGTTGTCCAGCACGTCCTTCGCGTTCAGCCCCATCCTAAACACAGGTGAGAGCAGCAGAAAGCGGACCAACCGGGCGGCGACGGCGAGCAGGCGCTCCGAGCGGAAGGTGCCCTCCGTGTCGATCCACAGGCACTTGCCCTCCGCGCCGCCGTGGTCCACCGGCAGCTGGCAGGTGACGGCGAGCGTGTGGCAGAACTGGGACTTGCCGCTGCGCGCCTCGCCGAAGATCTCCGTCAGGCTGCCGGTCTCCACGCCGCCGCCCAGCAGGCGGTTCAGCTCGCGACTGCCCGTCTCGATCTGGATGATCTCCATGCGGCGCTGGTGCACCTCGCTGGCCGACACGAAGCCCATCGGCACCAGCTTCATCGCCTCCGCCTATAACAAGGGGTAAACAATGGAATGGAAGGGGGGACTCGCCATGATCTTGTCCACCTTCGTCTCACCGATGCCCTTCACGTCGTGGAGCGCCTTCCGCGACGAGTACGCGACCGACTCGACCGTGAAGAAGCCGCCTTCGCGCAGCTTCTTGATGTCCGTCTTGTGCACTCCAGCCTCCTGAAAGCGCGGGGAATTTACGAGAGGAATTCGGAAGAGGACGGGTAAATTCACGAGAGGAATCAATCAAATAAAAGGCTTGCCTCGAGACGGGAGAGGGGCATGAAGGCGCCGTCCTCGAGGTCGGCGGTGGCGGCCGTGAAGTCGGCGGTCGCGTCGGCGGCGTCCAGCTCCTCCTCCTCCTTCTCCACGGACACGCGCGCCTTCTTGGCGGCCGTGCGGTGGCGTTGGGCGGCCATCGGGGCGGATCGAAGCGAAATTCGGGCAGAAATCAACAGAAAGTGGCAGAAATTCGCGAAAGCGGCCGCTCGAACGGGTGAAGAAATCCGACTGGCCGCCCGACGCGGCGGCGGCGGCGAGTCGGGGCGTCGCGCCCGCCGCCCGCGCTTTCCGGGCGGGACGCGCCCGCCGCTGTCCAGTCTTCGGCAAGGAATGCGAGGGGTTTGCTCGAAGAACTGGGTTTCTCTTTGGTCTTTTATTTCGAGCACAAAAGTGAGATAATTAGAGAAAGACTGTTCTGAACCGAACGAAACGATAACGATCGATTTGCTAGTGGACAGGACCGGATCGAAAGAATGGTTACTCCTTTTCCAACGGGTGCACAAAGGCCTCTTTCTTCTAGCTATCTCGCCTTCAGAGAGGGTTGGTAGCCGCCGCACGCTCCCGACTGCTGACCACCGAGACGACCTCGGCCGCGCTCTCCGGCTTCTTGAGCAGAACGCGCCGGTAGGAGAGGGCGGTGATGAGGCCGTCGAACGAGTAGCACACTTGCGGGTAGGGGCCGAGGATCGCCTGCTGGTTGACGCCCAACGAGGAGAGCGACAAGTAGACGAGCATCGGGGCGAAGTTCAGACACAACTCCGTCGCGATGCACAGCCCGGCGACCACGTGGTTCTGAACGAAGGATGAACCGAGGCGAGAAACACGCGTGTACCTGTCGCTGGTTGGAGTTCACGCTCGTCGTCCGTTTTCTGTTGTACTTCCTGAAG
The DNA here is from genome assembly GCA_024699865.1 of Aphelenchoides fujianensis. Taxonomy (NCBI): domain Eukaryota; kingdom Metazoa; phylum Nematoda; class Chromadorea; order Rhabditida; family Aphelenchoididae; genus Aphelenchoides; species Aphelenchoides fujianensis. The sequence continues at coordinate 222,071 of JAMPIO010000166.1, read as the reverse complement.
AGCCGCAAGAAACGAAAGGTGAGGGCGGAGTTCAGGAGGCCAAGGATCATCTTCGGTACGACTACTGGGAAGCCGCCACTCTTAACGTACATGCAGCCGATCGCGACGCACGCTGAACGGAGAGGATCGGAGGAGGGAACGGCGAACTCACGTGTTTCCGGCGGGATCGGCAGTTCGGCGGCCGTCTGCACGACGGCGACCAGCGGGCCGCTCGCCAGCGTGCCCACCAGCGAGAGGAGGAGGAACCGGCGCCGGCGTTGCATCGAAACGACGGGCGCCGTCAAGACGATCAGGCGGTTCAGCAGCAAGAAGGCGACCGACGTGGACATCGACGAGACGAGCGCTGAGAGCAGCGTTCCCGTGTAAAACAGCACAGGTCCCGAAAGAAGTCCTGCAGCAACCATTAGAAGCCAAGCCTCCGATCTGCCCACCTCTTTGAGCACTCGCGATCAACACGTACGAAGTGTGGAAGATGGCCATTCCGCTGTAGGTAATCCACACAGCAATGTTGATCAGAAGATTCTCGGAGAGCCGTCGCTTGAGTGTGGAGTTGAGAATTCGGTAGAGAAGAAGCGATTGAGAGACGATCGAGATCGAGTGGCACACGAGTTGCACCACGTACTCGGCGAGAATCAGCGGCGGCAGCATCCTCGTTGGGTCGAATCTAGGGATGACCCGTGAGTGAAGACGACCTCGTTGTGAAAGGGCGGAAGATGACTCTTAAAGATCAAATTGTAGTCAGACAGCCGGCCGTGCCCACTTTGTAGCCGACGGGATTCTCAGTACTGGGCCAACCGTTCATCAACATCCTTCTCGTGTGCCCTTTGCAAACGAAAACGGACAGATAGCAACACTGTTTATTGGCGAGAACACATGAACACCTTTCCTCCACACTCGGGCGTCAGAGCGGGCGGTTGTTGAGGGCGGCGGCGGCGATGACGCGCCGTTGGAAGCGGAGGAGCGGGACGACGGCCGCCTTCTGCTCGCGGAGCTCGGCGCCGACGGCCGCGCGCACGTCGGCGGCCTGCAGCGAGCGGGGATGAGCGGGGGATTCGAGAAGACGCCCACCTCGCGCTCGCCCACACGGTCGCCCGCCCGCAGCGCGTCCAGCGCCTCGTGCACCTGCTCCTGAACAGCGGCGAGTGGGGGAGAAGACGGTCGTTGGGCTCACCGCGTCCACGTCCAGCAGGCGGCCGACGACGATCAGGAAGCGCGCCCACTCGTCGTCGGCCAGCCGCCGCTTCCGCAGCGCCGCCTGCAGCACGAGGGCGCGGCACTCGGCGCGTTCCGGCGGCTGGGGGCCGGCCGCCAGCAGCTGCGCCACGCGCTGGAGCGCCTCGAGCTCGTCGGGCGGCCGGTCGGGCGCGTGGTGGAGGCGGGCGAGCGTCTGGACGGCGTCGAGCAGCGCGCGGTCGGCGGCCGAGTGGCGGCGCGCGGGCGGCACGCTCAGGAGCACGAGCACGGCGGTCGGCAGGCGGGGCGGCAGTTCGGGCGGCTCCGGGCGTCCGATCTCCAGCCCGCGATGGACGAGCGGGTCCTCAACGCGGCGGTCAGGCGGACGGGCGGCCGCGCACTCACCTTCGTCGGGCCGCACGCCCACGCGCGGTCCAGCTCGCCGGGCGCCTCGCAGCGCCATCCGCCGAGCGGCGCGCCCGGCGGCAGGTCGCCGGTGAGCGTGCCGGGCGCGGGCTCGAGCAGGTGCTGCAGCGGCTGGTTGTTGCGGAGGGCTCTCCGGAGGGCGCCCACCTGCAGGAAGTCCTCGCTGTGCGGACTCACGAACGTCTTCCGGTCGCGCCCGAAGCGGCGGTAGAAGTTCGGGCCCACGCCCACGCTCGTCGTCCCGACCGCCCCGGCCGCCTCGCCGCTCGAGCGCTGCTTTCGTCCGCCCATCGAGTCGACCGGCTTCCACGAGGAACTTCGAAACAAATGGGCGATTCAGTAGGCTGTCTGATCGATTGCATTCCGTTGGCTGTGCTCATGCAAATGCATTTGGAAGCCGACCCCTTCTGGAGGCCAGGCAATGCTGTTTGTGTTTCTTGACACGTTCCTGGCGGCCTTGCGGGCAACCGACGGCTGAATCACAACGTGCGGCGGCAAATCGAACGAAATTGTTTCTTTTTTGTTTCTTTTTGTTTCTTTTTGTTCATACGTTTGGGTCGCTTGTTCGATGGCGAGAGCGTGGGAAACGCATCAACTGTCCGGTTTGTTCAAAGAGGGAACACGTGTTGAGATCTCCGCTGTTCTTTGCAGGATGGCTGGACTTTCGCAGCCTCTCGTTGGAGCCCGAAGTGAACAGTCGAGTGCACTTCACCGAAAAGCACGTTCTTTCAACCTTTTCAACCACCTTCTTTGCTTGCAGCTACTCGTGGCAGAATGACCGCAAGCTGGTGATTCGAAGAGGCTTCCCCGTCCAGATTCGCCTCCACGGACTGCTGCCCTTCGATCCCGAGCGCAATCTGATCGTCTTTCAGTTTGATTTGGGTACGAGAAAAGACGAAAAAGAAGCAGTTTGTGGGCGTTCAGACGGCGACTGGCCGCGCGGCAACCGCGAGGCCCACCGGCAGGTTCGAGTGCGCAGTCAGCGAGAGCTCGTCGCCAACAGCCGACTGGCGGCCGGCGAGTGGCACGCGGAGGTGCTGAGGACGCGCGAAAACGTGGTCGTCGTTCAGGTGAGCGAGCGGAAGGGATCTCCCACTCGTCGCTTCTTGCAGCTGAACCTCCCGCCCGCCGCGGTCGTCGGCTGTTGGCAACTGCGCGTGTTCTCCGCCCTGACCGCGCCGAACGGCGGGACGGTCGAAATGAACGAGTGCGCGGCTTCCAAGCTCCAACGGATCAAGCTCTACGTGATCTTCAATCCCTTCCATCCGGAGGACGACGTCCACTTCGATCAACGGTCCACCCGGGAGTTTTACTTGAATCAGGAGCTGGACGTTTGGTTCTCCGGGACGCCCATCGGCAGCTCAAAGTTCAACTTCCGGCGGGAGTCGTGGACCCACTCACAAGTGCGCTCTTTCGTTCACTACAAACACTCGTTCTCTCTTCAGTTCGACGAGTCCACCCTGAAGACGGTGATGTTCTTGCTGGACAGACTGGGCGTTTGGCATCAGCAACGCTTTCGGGGCGGCCTCTCGTTCGAGGACCGGCGGAGTGTCGTTCGAGTCGCCCGCAAGCTGTGTCTTTCGGTGAGTTCTTGTTCCAAGCATTCCCTTCTCGTTTGCAGCTGCACTACATCTTCTTCGCCTCCCACGAGCCGGGCGATGAAAGCGAGAAAGAGCGACGGGGGACGGCGGAGATCGTCGAGAAGTTCGTCCGCACTCGCCAGCCGCTCCACAACTCGAATCCGACGGTCAACGCGAACGTCTTCGTTTCGTTTCTGCGCGCCCTCGGCGTCTGTTGCCGCACGATCACGTGCATCGAGTGCGTGCACGACGTCGAGATGCCGCTGATCGTCGACCGCGCCTTCGTTCGGAGCGAAGACGGCGACTCGTTCGTCCCGATGAAGCAGAACGAAGTGGGTGGACGCCCCAAGCGGTCTTCTACCGCCTTCTTTCGTTCAGGAGGCCGAGTGGGAGGCCACTTGGAGTTTCCACTTGTGGGTCGAACTGTTCGCTCGGCGGCCCGACCTGCCCGACGGCTTCGGCGGCTGGCAGGTGCTGGACCCGACGCCCCAAGAGTCCAGTGAAGGTGGGCCATTCACCTGTTGCAGCATTCTTTTTCATCCACTCGCTCTTGAGGCACTCCGCACTGCGGTCCGACCTCCGTCGCTGGCCTCCGCGAAGGTCGTTTGGATTTGGCGTTCGACGGGTGGCCAGTTGACTGCATTCCTCTCTCGCTCAATTCTTTCTCGAAGGTTCTTCTACGGCCAGATGAACGCGGACACCGTGCGGTGGTTCTACGAACACGACGAAGAGACGAACGAGTTCCGGCTGCTGAAGACGGACTTCGAAACAGGGAAAGAGAAGCGAGTCCACGAATCCTCTCGTTCATTTCTCTTGCTTGAAGGCCCGCACGCGCCCTGCTCACACCCAACCCGCGGGCGTTCGGCTTCCCGATGGACGTGAGCGCGGACTACCGCCTCAGCGCGAAGAACGCGGAGGACTTCCGGCTGCACGTGGCGACGATCAAGGCGGCCGGCTTGTTAGAGCGCAAAGAGCGCGTCCGCCTGCTCTACGGGGCGGCGGCGGAGGTCCAGTCGGCGGACGTCTTCGTGTGGGTCCACGAGATCGGGAGCGTTCTGTTCGGCGAGGACATCCACGTGCATTTGGAGCTGACCAATCGGGCCTCCGAGAGCCGCTCCGTTCGCCTCTCCGTCCGCATTCACACGCGCCGGCCGAACGGCTGTTTGGCGTCGCAACTCAACCACTTCCGCGAGAGGATCGAGCTGAAGCCGCACGAGAGTACGTGGACACTCCCTCCTCTTTGCAGTCTCTTCTTGCAGCCGAGTCGCTCAAGCTCTTCACTCCGATCGGGGACTACGCGAAGCACACGACTTTGCGGGATCTCGTGGCCGTCGTCTGCGCCTTCGTGAACAAAACCGATCAGATTTTCTACCGCGAGGAGAAATTCGAGCTCGTCGGCTACTCGATCGCCGTCGTCGCGCCGAGCGCCGCGGAAGTCGGCCGGCCGCTCGTCGGCCTCGTCGTCGTTCGGAATCCGCTCGGCGAAACGCTCGCGGACACCCGCCTCGAGCTGCAGAGCGGGAAGCTCGGCCCGCCGATCGCAATCGACCGCTTTCCAACGTGAGTCCACTTCTTCCTTCCCCTTCCTCCTGCCGGTTGCAGCGAGATCGCCGCCGGGCAGCGCGTCAAGCTGCAGATCCGCTTTGTGGCGACCGCCGAGGGGCAGCGACTGCTGAAGGCGACGTTCACTTCGAAACAGATGGGCGCCACCTCCGCTCTTCACTTTGTTCACTGCGCGAAAAGGGAACACGAATGAATTGCCACGATCCATTGACTGCAGCTTTGTTCCACCGCTTGGAATGAACAGCTATCAAAGTAGTCGGCTGGTTTATCAACATGATAAACAAACACGAAGGTCAGTCCACGTACAACGGAGCAACGAGAGCGGGGACGACGGGCGGCGGCGGGACGTGATCGGAGTGCATCGGGAGGATCTGCTTGTAGAGCACGTGCAATTCGGCGAATGCGAACTCCTCGCTGATGATCGCTGAAAGCAAAAAGAGTGAACAAGCAGGCGGAGTGGACACTTGCATCCCGTCTCGACGTGGTGGTCGACGTCCAACGGCGGCCGGTCGCCCAGCAGGTCGGCGGAACTCCCGCCCCGCGGCCAGCCGCCGCGCTCTTCGTTCTCGAAGTCGAAATGGCGGCAAGAGGGCACTTCCGGCAGCTCCTTTTTGCACCGAAAGCACCACAAGACCGCCTGGACGAGCATCAGAAGGAGCTCGCCCAGGGTGATCGCCGTGCAGCCCACCCACAACGAGGTGGTGCCGCCCATTCCGCTCAGCAGGTCGACGAACTTCTGCTGCGGCCGCTCGAGCAGCTCGGTGAACATCAGGCGGCTGTAATAAACGAGGACTTCTGCCGAGTTGTTTCTGGAAGCAGCGATCTTCTTTCGTGCAATGCACACTCTCGTCTTGCCTGTAATATTGAGAGCAATCCAAGCCGGACAATTCGGCAGACGGGCAGTAGAGCTCGTAGAAGAACGGCGCAGTCGGCCACCGGCTTCTCCAAATGTTCGCGGAATAAGCGGTCTGATTGCACGCATTCCGACACGTGCAGTTCACGAAATAATAGTCGCCGAAGTCCCGAATGTACGCTTGATTGCACTCGTCTAGACAAAGGAAGAATGAGCGAAGTGAAGGAGAGAACGAACATTCGGTCCGGTTGGTGGGCGAGCAGAAGCGCCCGTCTTCTTCGAACGGGAAGCGGGAGTCCGCACAGCCGCACCGCTCGAACAGCTTCTGCTGGAAACACGAGCGGAAGCAACCCTACAAGAAGTGGTTAACCAATGAAGGACCTGTTCGGACGGCTCACTTCAATCGAGTACTCGCCGTCGTAATAAAACGGCTGCCCTCGATCGTCCAGCGAGTCCAAATCGTCGCACTCGTTGTACGGGCTGCCCAGTCGAGTGTAGCGATTCTAAACTCTCGAAGAAGCTCCTCTATCCGCTTTTTCTTCCACTCACCTCGTCCAACACAAACCGAATGCTTTCGCCAACAGCCCCAAAGTAGCCTTCAGTGTTCGGAAAGGGCGCGTAGTCTTGAGCATGAGGGACGATCTTGAAGCCCTTGGATTCGGTTGAGTGCAGGTAGGTGATCGGATTCGTGAAGAGGACCATTCGGAGGCCTTACGGAAGTAGGCAAAGTAACAAGGATTCATTAGACAGAACCGACCGAAAGTGGCTCCCGATCGCGCGGAATCGTAGACCCCACTCGGTTCTTTCGGGTTGAACGTGTAGCAAAAGCCGTAATCCACGTCGAACACGCGCTCAAAATCGCTGAAAACTGCTGTAAGAGAAAACTAAAGCTGAAGACCCACTTGTCCATGTCGCAGGGCGTGTCGCCGATGTTGCACGAGGAGACCAATTCGGGTAGCGAGTAGCACAACTCCTCCCGCTCCCTCGGACTCAACGAAGCCGCAATGTTCACGAGGGCTTGCCGAACGTGCGCGATGAAGCTGGGCTGGTTTTGGTACTCCTGAAACGAACTCTCTTTTGTGTCCACACACTTCAATCCCTTGCGCTCACACTCAAACCATAGAGATCGGCGATCTCGCGAAGAGACGCCTCGGGCGGGGTGGTCGAAACGAGAGACGTTGCTGTGGTCGAACGGCTTGTGACAGTCGCCTTTGTCGTCTTTTGCGAAGACACCGAACGAGAACTGCGGCTCGTGGTCGTGAGTCGGGAGCTGAAAGCGACGAGACCGTAGGTGATCCCTCGTGAATAAAAGAACGCACGTTGTTGAGTGGGAGGGACGGGAAGGAGAAGTGACCGATTGAGTTGTCTTTGATGAGGAACCCGGGCATTCACCCGCAGCGCCTCCGTGCGAACAGGAAGCAGAAGTCGTGAACACGGGAAGAAAAGTGGAAGGAGGAACGTGTGTTGCTGTTGAAGAAGACGAACGGAACGTAGAGCGCGTGAATGGCCGCACGGAAATGGGTGGCAGTCGCGTTGACGTCGAAAGCGGAACGGAAGAAAACGATGGAGACGAGTGGGAAGTCGAAGAAGCCGAAGGACGGGCGGTGGTCGGCTGCCGGTTGGTCGTTTCGGCTGCTCGCAAAGACGTGAAAGCGACCGGCCGAGTGGAAGCGAATAAAGAGGTTGACGGCCTTCTGCTTGTTGTTTGCACCTCCAACTGCTTTCGAGTGGAAGTGCGCATCGTCGAGGTGAAGGTCGATGAGGGAGAAGAGCGAACAACGGTCGTTTGTTGCGTGGTTCCTCTCGACGACTGGGCAGAAGACGCGCGTTCGCTCGTTTTGACCCCAACGGACGAAGAAGTGGGCGGTGAAGAAGTGGAAAACGGCCGGGCGGATGTCCTTCGTGTTGTGCTCGTTTCAACGCTCGTTGTCTTTCGTCCGGCAGTTGTGGTCGATCGTGAAGACGTCGACTGAAGACTTGTCTTCTCCTCCGTTGTCCGGATCGTCGTTCTTTCGCTCGTTTTCGTCGATTCGAGCGTTTGCGTGGACGTCCGCAACGGACTCGAACTGGAGGGCGCTTCACTCGTTCGTGGACTCGTCGCCTCGCTTGTTGTCGATTGGACCGTTGAGTGCCGAGATGAAGTGGTCGTTCGTGCGGCCGTTGTCTCGCTCGTAGACGATTGCACAGTTGTGGAAGTTGGAATGATAGAAGTGGAGGACGGAAGAGTGGACGACGGCACAGTGGAGAACGATTCTGTTGTTTGCGGATGCGTCGTCAGGATTGTTGACGTCGAAGTTTCGGCTGTTGTCGTCGGAAGTTGCGTTGATGAAGAAGACGTAGAGAAGAGCGTCGTGTCCATCGTGCTCGGCGTTGTGTTTGGCAGCGTTGTGGGTTCGACGGAAGAAGTCGAAGAAGAAAGAAAAATCGTCGTCGTTTCTGGCGTGGAAGCGGCAAAACTGCCGGCCGAACTCCCGACCGTGCTTTCGCTCGTTGTCGAAAAGAAAGGCGTGGAAGTCGTTGGCTGGACGGAAGACGAAACCGGCTGGCTCGTCTCAAGTGACGTCGTCGAAAGCGAGAAAGCAGTTGTTGGCTGCTCGCTGGTTGTCGTCCAGACGGAAGCCGAAGACGACTGTTGCTCCCTGGTTGTTGTCTTTGGGATCGTCGAAGTGGGAGCTGCAGACGTGGAAAAAACGGTTGTCTCCAGGGGGGAAGTCGGAAGAGACGAAGAGGTCGTGCTCGACGAACTGCTGCTCGTTCGGGCCGAACTCGGAGCTGAACTGGACGAGATGGTCGTTGACGGGAAGCGCGTTGACGGAGTGATTTGAGTGGTCGTCGGGGTCGTTGGTTTGCGAGTCGTGGATTCGTGGCTTGTGGATCGGAAGCGAGACGTCGATGCAGGAATGGTGGAACTCGTTGAACTTGTTGCTTCTTCTTGCGTGGTTGTTTCTTCCACCAAAGCGGTCGTCGTGAGTTCGGGTGTCGTTGTCGAGAATTCGATCGAGGAAGTGAAGTTGCACACCTGAACACAAGGCTCATTCATTGAAGAAAGATGCAAAAGGTTACCGCAATCGCGCAGAGAAGTTCGTAGTAGGCCGAGTTGCCGCAGGATTCCATCGAGGTGTTGGCGATCGGACACTCGCCGTACACGCACTCCGCTCCGCACGAGTAGTTGGCCAGAGTGTCGGTGACCTCGCGCACGATTCCGATGTAGCCGTCCACACACGTCGACGGGATGGAGGCCTGCACGTAGACGGTGCCCGAGCGGTCGCAGTTGTCGATCGTCGCGTTGATGTAGCCGACGCCGCCTCCAGTGCGCGAAATGGACGAGTAGGTGCCCCCGTACCGGTTCTCGGGCTTCTTGAAGTAGGAGTACGTCCAGAATTTGTTCACGAAGTTGCAATTGAGTCCGATTTGTCGGGCCATGTTGTTGGCGGGGTTCTGCTCCTCGAAGGTGGGCGGGTAGTTGAGTTGCTGCACGAGCCCTCGGTCGGTCAGACAACCGTTGATCGTCTTCAGAACGGCCATCGAATCGTTGAAGGTTGTGCAGGGATTGTAGACGTCGTTGCACACGTAGTCCGTGAGACAGTGGTAGAAGACCGCGTCCACCACGGCCGTCGTCTCCGCATTCAACGTGAAGCTCATGTTCAACTGGAGGCCGACCGATCTGTCGGCACCTAAACAAGCAGTCACTCCTGTTCAATCAAGAATAGACTTGCAGTAGAGCTTTGCAAAGGTCCAGTTGTTGCACGATTGGAGATCGCGGGAGAATGAAGCGTTGTATTGATTGACGCCCGAGTTGACCGGACACGCCTGCCGCTTCTCGCGCCCGCCCCGCTCGCCTTCGGTCGAATTCGAGGCGGAGGTTTGGAGAAGAGCTTGTCGCTTCTCAAGGATGAAATCATATGCCGCCATCTCCAAACAAAACGATTAGCCTTGAATCTGTCTTCATAGCTCACGAATTGGCTCAATTGAGAAGATTGGTTGATCTTGTCGTTCTTGAACGGATTGATCGAGCAAACGGTCACTGCGGGGAAGGGGATCGTCGGAAGGTAGAAGATCTAAACTACAGTGGATAGAAAGCAGGGTTGCCTGCCGGTCGCCCACCTTCATGTCCGCTCGGCTCTCGAACTTCGCGTACTCGGCGACCAGGAAAGCCGAGTGGATGACGAAAGCGATCGTTGCTAATAGAATGATGGCTATCCAAAGGACCTTCAAGTAGGTCGATTGGTTCTTTCGAATTGCGCGGAAGGCTGAAAGAAGAGCGGGAATAAGAACAAGTTGAGTCCGCTTGCCAATCACTCCTTCGCTCCAGTAAATCCAGTTATTCACGAAGGTCTTCACTCCCATCCCGAGCCGGTCAGTTGTTTGTGGTTAGCGGGCGGTAAACAACGCCCGGTCGGAGACTAAAGAATGCGAGTGGGTGGCCGCCGCCCGCGAGATCAATCGGCCGGCCGTTTTTGGCGCGAGCTCCACGACGACCGCATTTGAATTCGCTCGACGGCTCCTCCGCGTCTACTCGGAACGTTCCGAATGCAAATGAATTCCGCGAGGCCGCACGTTTGTTGTTCGCCGCCCTCCTTTGGGCGTGATGTCCGCCCGTCGTGCCGACCACGCCGGCGCACAGAAATAAACAAACGATCACACAAGAGGCCGACCGGAAATACTGTAGAACTAAAGGTCAAAAGTACAACCTGTCGGACAAGATTAACAGAGTAGTCAACTAAAGTTAACTAATGGGGCGCCAAATTAACTCCTGCAGGTCATTTGGTGATTGCGATTGTTGCATTCGTCTCAGAATTTATTTTCATTTTTGTCCTTTGAGTCGAGCGGTCGGAATGACGATCCTGCTGAAGATCTTGACGTGCTTGTGCGCCCCACCGCTGGCCGTCTACCTGGAGCAGCCGCAGGGGACGTGGCACTTCGCGCTCAACTTCCTCCTGCTGAACGCCCTGGTGCCCGCCCAGCTGCACGCGCTCTATTTCTGCTTCCTGGCCAAGCGAGTGGCCCCGCCGGCGCCCGCCCACGCGAAGACGACCGCCTTCCACGCGCCGCGCTCCCGGCCGGGCACGCCGAAGAGAAGTGGGCGGCGGAATGGGACTTCAGCCCATCATTTTTGCTTTCAGACTCCGATCCGAAGGGCGGCGGGCAGGCGGAGCCCCGAGCGGACACTCCGACCTGAAGGATTGATTGTTTTGGACGTGAATAAACTCGTTGCTTTCTTTCCTTTCGGCTCACTCGCTTCAACACTCTTCTGTTTGTGCGGCCGCCCCCGATGCTCCGCTTGCTGCCGCTCGTGCTGCTCGCCGCCGTCCGCCAAGTGGCCGCGGGCGACTGCACGCCGATGGAGCGGGCGAGTGCTCTGTGAGTCCCGGCCGGCCGTCTGATGGCCGCCGCCTTCAGAAAGTGTCTGCCGAACGGCACGCACAAGTGGACGCTCTTCCTCGACGATGCGCGCTCCCTCTCGTTTGTCGTCCGCCTGCTGCCCGGCTTCCGCTTCGGGAACGTCGCCTTGCGGTAAGAACTCCCAGTTTCTTTTCATTCCTTCTCGTCCCTTGCAGGCTGAAGCTCGGCGAGCTGCAGCTGGAGTCGCGGCACGTGATCTCGCCCGAGTTGTCGGCCGTCGCGCTCGCCTCTCCGAAGTCCAACCGGTCGGCCGCGCTGAACACCGAGAAGGGCGCCGCCGACCTCCTCGCGGGCGTCGACTTCATGCAGCGGCGCCTCTTCGTCCGCGCGATGGAAGAAAACTTGTTGTCGACGATGCCGGTCGAGCTGACCGCCCGCTTCCCCGACGAGACGCTCGGCGGCGTCCAGCGCAGTCGCGTCGAGCTGCGCCTCGAGTGGACGAGTCTCGGGACGCCCTTCCGGCTCGACGTGGTGAGTAGGCAGCCGATCGCTCCGTCCGCTCACTTCTCGCTTGCAGGTGGAGTCGACGGTCAGTCGGGAGGAGGCCGAGCGGTTCGTCTGCACCAATTGTCTGTAGTCTCTTGCCCGTCCGAATAAATCAGTTTTTTTCAATGACCGGGAACATTTTTATCGACGATCAAAGCAAGCGGAGTAGAAAATAATAGAGAACTCGTATTCGAATCAAAGCGAAAGCAGAGGCGTCTCGTTCATCCGCCCTCCGCCTTGCTCGCTTCGTTCTCCACCATCGCAGGGGCGGGAACGATCGTCGCCTTCTTCCGCTCGCCGCGTGTTCGCCGTCCCTGTTGCTGCCTAAGCCGAAGTTTCTCCTGAAGGGCGAGTTCGCTCTTCTCGCGCATCTGCAGGTTCCTCTTCTGCAAGGAGTTGCGAGTGTTGTCAAGCTCCGTCAGCTTCTGCTTCACGTCGCCTGCAATCTCTCGTGTTCGTCCTGTTCGGGAAGGAGAGAACGAACCGAAAAGAGCGTCTTTCGAGGGGATCGGGGCCAACCGCTTCAGGACGATCGGAACGGCGTCTTCGCCCTCCGGTTGGCTCAAATTGAGGATCTCCTGAACGGCAATCGATAACGAGAGTGGAGTGGGGGACTCACAGTGAGGTCTTTGCCCGGAAGATCCTTCTGGTCCTTCACTTGATCCGCCTCGAGGGCCAACAGCTCCTCGTCCGACTCGTCCGGAATGTTCTTGTCGTACTTGATCTTCAGGTCGCGCCCGAACTCCTCCTTCACTTTTTTCTTCATCAGATTCAGGCGTTCTTCCCGCAGCTGCTTCTGCTTTTTGGACACCTGAAGGAAGGCAAGTTGAAAAGAGATGAAGCGTTCATGTAGCTCGAAGTAATTTCAAACGAAAAAAGCTTCGGACACTACACGTTTGCCTCACACCAAACACGCCGACAGCCGGATGAACTCACATTCGTGTTCGCTTTGTCGAGGTCCTTCAAGATCGTCTCGTTGATCACTTTGTCGAACTGAAAGCAGAAATCAGTTGAGCGTTCCCGTTCTTGCGCCTACCCATTGGATGAGAGAAGCGATCTTCTTGTGTGTGGACTGGTAAACACTCAACGCCTTCTTGAGGCTCGCATTGGACTGGATGTCGCTCATGGCGGTCTGGATCGCCGCCTCGAACACGGCCATCTCTTCTTCCGTTGCGTAGGGGAAGCGAACGCGCCCCAAATACACTCTGCAGGATTGAACGTTCTGGCCGGCCGCGATGAAGTTGTTTCGCGCTTCCGCGGCCGCAAAGTACCGCATTCGAGTGTTGCTGAAAGAAAGGGAAGAATGGAAGAGAACAGGAGGGGGACGAACGCCGCGTCGATGTGCTCCAGCTCCTTCCATCTCGTGATCCCGAAAGCCATTTGAGTGCTCGCGTGGACGAGGAGCACTCGGCCGTTTGTCCACTTGAATTTCGCCAACGAAACACGCTGACACCACTCGAGCGCGTCGTCCAACTCGGCTTCAAGCGTGTTCTCCTGTTCCGATGCGTAGTTGGGACCGAAGATGCCGACTAAAAGATGGCAAGAAGTGAAAGGATAATAAGAGGTGCTTGCTGAGCATCTTGTCCTGCTTGTCGTAGAGGTCGTTCAGCCGGTCGGTCTGCATCTTGTAGATTTCCGCGATCTTTGCCGCCCGCTCGTACTGCAGTTTCGATCCTTTGAGTTCCTGAAAGATCGCTCTTGACCTCAATGATTAAAGGAAAGTGCGGACCTTTTCGGCTACTTCCTGGCGATTCAACGCGTCCAGATACTCCTTCTTCTCCTTCTCCATCCGCTCGTCGTAGGTGCCCTGTTGTTTGAGGAAGGACTTGACACTCGGCTGCTCGATGTTCTCCACGTCCGCCTTCTCTTTCTCGCTGCAGACATTTGATTAAGGAAGAACAAGAAGATGGACGAACGTTTGTTTCTTGAGTTCTTTGTAGACAGCCTCCAAATGGTCGACTGTCTTCTTGATGTCATCCGCGAAGATCGTCTTGTTCTCGTACTTCTTCAGAACGTTCTTGTGCTCGTAGCGGAAGATGTCTTGCTCCAGCTTGATGTATTCCTAGAACAAAATGTGATGAGCAACCAACGGGAACGATGGACGGTACTTCGACCACATCCTCGGTCAGCACGATCTTCTCGACCGCCTGCTTGGCTTTAGGTTTGACCGCCGGCTTCCCTTCCACCTTCTTTTCGGCCGCATCGCGATTCAGCGGATTGATCTTCTCCAGCTGTTCCTGAACACTCCCTGTCGCTTTAATCAACCAAAACAATTAAACGAACCCTTGCTCGAGCGAATTGAGAGCTGCAAGCGCCCATTTTGATCACTCTCCACTCATCTGCAACCTGAAAGGAAACAAGCGAGAATGTGGGTGGATGTCAACGAAAGAAAGTGTACAACACGCCCGCCCGGCCTAATGGTCACGTTCGCCGGTCGCCCGTCAACGCCGACCGTCGGCTTGCGAAACGGCCGCCCGAAATCCATGGCGACAAGTCGCGAGTTCTCCGCCGCAATCCCCGCGTTGTCAAGCGGGAAGGCGGAACAAACGCATGCAATCAACGGAATCTTCGAGCTCAAATCCAAACCCAACGGTCCTTTGTTTGATACGAAGCCGCAAGACGATTGATCTCCACAGCTGGAGTGTTGAAAACTCGAGAGAAAAGGGTTGCTTTTGTCTCCTCGATGACGTGTGCTGAGTACCCATCACACGTCCTTCAACTGAACCACCGACTGGAAGCTCGCTTGCATGAATGCAGAAGCCGCGCAAGACACCTGCTCATCACTACGCGTCTTGCCGTTGCCAACGGTCGTCATTTGCATCATCGGAGAGGCCTGCTGGTCAAGAGAAACTCACAGCTTCTATCTCGAATCGTGCGATTGTTGCAGCCGCTCTCTCCCGCTCGCCGAATGTCCGTGAATGTGCAGCCGACTTCTTTGCAGGTGAGTGTTTCTCCCCTCCCCTTTCTTCCTTCTGCTTCCAGTTCGCGAAGAGCGGAGGGCAGGCGGAGCTGACGGTCACGAGCGGGAGCTCGAAGCGGAAGGCGCTGATGGTGCGGGCGACCAACTTCATCCACCTGGTGCTCGCGCCCTACTACGCGCTGGTGGAGCCCGGCGCCTCGGTCAAGATCGTTGTCACGCGTCACGTTCGTCCGCCCGCCCGCCACCCACTCAACGCCGCTTGCAGCCGAACGCCACGCGCGACGACGAGATTCTCATCGCGCACCAGGAGGCGCCCGCCGGCGTCGCGAACGCCGAGCGCGTTTTCGAGGGCCGCAAGGAGGTGGAGGGCGAGTTGAGTGTTCCCGTCAAGATCACCAAGTGAACGGTATTGCGCGAATAAACGTGTGAACGGAAGGCTTTGGCTGCTGGGTTGAGCAAGAAGCGAGAAGAGTGTCTACTGGGAACACCAGACGAACAGAGTGGGCGGTGGAAAGAAATCAAGCTCTCTTCACTTCCCCGGAAACATCCTCCTTTTCCTGTCGTCAAAGCTTCCTATTTATTCGGTAGAAAACACATTTATTCCTCAACAAATCCAAGTTCAACAGCAAAAGATGAAGATTCTGATCACTCAGGCGTCAGCAACTCGAAGAGAGCGTCGGCGATCTCCGCGTTCTCTCGAATGAAATCCAGCGTCCAGTCGGCTTGTTGGCGGACGAGTTTGAAGTTCTGGCGCGCGAATTCGAGGGCCTTCCGTTTGAAGTCGTCCTGGCGGTCGTGGGCGAAAGTCAGCTGGAGATCGCGGAGGACGGACTGAACGGAGACCTGTTTGACGAGGAAGTGCAGGCACATCTCCTGGAAGAAAAAAAGAATGGGCAAGCTGTGGCTAGTGGAAACTCACGGCCAGCTCGTGGACTTCGTAGCAGTCAGCGATCGGCAGCAGACAGTGAGCGACATCGGGCAATCCCTTCACCTCGCCGGAGTAAAAGAAGCGGAGCAGCAGTTCGATCATCTCGGCGTCCTTGTTCTCGATGATGACGACCCCGCTGCTCTTCTCTTTCGTGTCTTCCGTGAACATCTCGCGAAAGACCAGAGAGCCCGAGCAGAGGATCATTCTGTGGACCTGAACAAACGGAAGGAATGCGAGGAAACAGATCGGAACTCACTTTAAAGACCTTCCCGGAGACGCGCACTTCGGTGTCGGCAAAGGCCTGCGCATCGAAGTTGGCGGCGATCTTCCGCAGGACGCCCGACGGCGCGGTCCGCTCGGCCCACTCGCCCGCGTCGATCGGATCCAGCGCACGAATCGAGCAGCAGACGAAAAGTGGGCCGGCGCGGGCGAATTCGACGAGTTCCTGCTGCGTGAGCAGTTTCACGTAGCCCCGGCTATTCTTTGAGTCGTCGAATTTGTGTGTGCCCTCTGTAACGAGCGAATTTTCTCCGTGAATAAACAAAGAAACTTGCCGTGTTTCTTCAACGCTAGCTCCTTGGCGTTCTCGATGGACAGCGTGTACGTCAAACGGACGAACGGGTGGCCGCCCAGATCGTAGGCGTACAAAAAGAGGCCACAGTCGTCCTTGAACTCGTCCTTGCTGCCCTTCGGGTAGAACAAGAGGTGGAAAGTGGCTTGCGGCACGCCCGCCACCTTGAAGTCGTCGCTTTGCCAACTCTCCGCAAAGGTCGTTTCCGCGAAGCGGTTCTCGAAGTCGTCGAGCGGCCAACGGAAGATCGTCTCTTCGGCCATCCTTCAGCGCTCTGAAACGAATAATAATTTGATGGGAAAACACGGAGAAATTCTCGGATAAACGCGCCGGACGAAGAACCGGACAGAAATGCGACCAAGCGGCCGATCGGCGCTCGTCGGCGGAGAAAAAACGCGTTCGCCCGCCGCGCTTCTGCCTGCCGGCCGGCCGTCTGGCGATCGCGTTACCGGCGCCAATCGAAAGCGGCGGGCGCACAATTCGCGGTTGTCCGCGAGGCCAAAGTGCCCGCGAACATCCCCCGTGCTCCACTTCTGTGCTGCTTTCTGACTCGCTCGTGCGATCATTAGAAGGCCCATTTCTTACCGGAAAGCAGGGCAAATGTGAACGACTCGAATTCTGCGAAGTGTTTCAATCAATCCCGCTTCACGAAATAACAGCATGAACTCAAACGCCAAACTGAGAGCAAACCTGAAAGTAACGAGGACCGTGATTCATTTCGCTTACCTTTCGATCGACGAGCGGAGACAAAGTGAATCATCCATACGGTCGTTCCACCTTGCCATTCATCCGCTGAGGTCCGTGTTAGAAATGGAGAAGGGCCGAAGCATTCTGAAATAAAAACGTGAAATTAAGTGAAGTGAACGGGCGAGAAGGCGTTAACTTGCCGCTTTTCAGCCACTCCGATCGACGCCCCGCCGCCCGCAAAGACCCAAAGCGATGCGCAAAGCGGCCGCACCGCCACGGAGCCGCTGGCAAGCTGCTCTGCTTATTCCACATGGTAAGACAAAAGGATCCAAAAGGCAGGAACGGTCGATCGAGCAGTCTGTATTCGGATGTTGTTCATATCAGGAGTTCTTTTCGGTTTGTGTCGCTTTCGAATGTCAGGAAATGAATAAAAAGAACCTGTTTGGGCAATGTTCTCTTTGGTCAAAAAAATGAACAATTGACGAGTGATGAATAGGGCGATTGCTGATCAGTTTGAGACAACGAAATTTGTTCTTGCAATTCTCTGGGGCTACAGGCCTGTTGGATCGATTGCAATCGAGGGCGTTCCGCGAGGGCACTCAAACAACGAGCAATTCGGATAAAAGCGGCCACCTCCCGCTCATTTGCCGCTCGACGGTCGGCAGAAAGCGGGCCGAGCGGGACGTCCGAAAGCCGCCGACCGCGGGGGCGAGGCGAGCGGAGGTCGGCGGCCCAAAAGAAGAGAAAGGCGGCCAAAAATTGTTGCCACGCGCTTCTCGGCCGCCCGCTCGCGCGTTTTCTCTTTTCGCCGTCGGCATTTCGCTTTCGGAGTTTCGCGCACGTCCACAGACGCAATGCGGTTGGAAGAGTAAAGCCGGAAAATTATGGAGTTCGCGGGATAACATCCCGGATTCGAGCAACAGGAGATACTTCCGTATATCATTCTCTTTCCCAGTATTTCTTTTGTTTTACTTATTCACCTTGTTAGCCGTTTATCTCTTGAATATGTCTTCGTTGCCAGTTGCCGTCGGATAGGGCGGGACCCATCTGCGGGCCCGCGGCGGCTTCATTTGGCTCGTCGTTCGATGAAGACTCCGCTTTGTTTGGGAGAGAGAGCACGTCATGCTTTCTCTTACTTCTGACTTCCGAATTGGTCGGAGAACTCGGCGGTCAACGGCAGACCGGCCGCCTTTTTGTTCGGTCGAGCTTCGCATGTCGTCACTCGCTCGCTGCTTTTCGGTTGGGAGGACGGGCAGAAGGCTCGAATTTCGCGCGACTCCGGCTTTCAATTGTTCTCTCTGCACTGGATTGGAGTGTTCAGGGTTTGAATCGAAGGAATGGAACAACTGTTGACCAAACTGGGCAACGTCTCCGATGCGAAAGGAGTGGCCGGTCTGAACGATGCGATCCACGTGGCCAAAGGTTTGTTATTCATCTTTCTACCGCTTATCTTGTTCGTTCTTTTGTCCAGAATCCGTGAAGATCCCCGGAGTGCCCGCGCACGAAAAGCGGGCCAAATGCTTTGCGGTCTTCCGGGCGGCCCTCGCGGCCGGCAAGCCGAAACTCGCCCAGCCCGCACTGGAGGGACTTCAAGTGAGTTTTGCTTTCATTGGAGTGCTCATCAATGCGTCCTTGTAGTTGGTGCTGAGAGACGCCGTTCTGCTCAACGATTCGGCGACCAAAAAGCCGGAAGACGCGTTGAGTGTGCAGATGCTGAAGAGTTTGGAGTCGTTGCACGAGTGGGACAAGACGGTCCAATGCCAACTGCTGACTGTACGAGACTCCACTTGCGAATGATCATTCGGCTCCTTGCAGGTGATCGTTCAACTGATTTCGAGCGTTGAAGTGACGGTCACCTTGAACGACGTCTTCTCCGCCCTTCAAGTGAGTTCAGAAGAAGTGAGAGGATAGATTGCTTGTGTTCAGATCTGCACAAAGACCTTCGCAACGGAGGAAGTGGCAGTGCGGGCGGCCGTTCGGGCTGCCATCACTCAAATGTTGAATTCGTTTTGTTCGAATCGGCACGCAAAAGTGGTGAGCGCTTTCCATTTGAAAGAACGATGTTCACTGCCCCTCTTGCAGTTCCAACACTCGAATCCAAACCAGGAGGAGATCGCCGTGTTGATGGACATGACCGCCCTTCTCACCGAGATCTACCGTCGCCTGTCGACCGCCGAGACGCCCGACGAGCTGCAGTTGGCGTTGGATGCGGTCTACGCGATCCTCAGCGCCCAGCCGGACGTCCACAAACACCAGCCGCTACTGAACGTCTTCAGGTGATCCTTTCGATCGCTGGGAGGTTGACGAGTGGGTGGTTGCAGCAGCGAGCTCGCGCCCTGTCTCGTTTGTTTGCTGCACGCGTCCGAAGCGAAGCCGCCGCCGTCGAAGTCGCTCTTGAGCCGGACGCCCACCACGCCGCTCAAATTCAACGTCTTCTCGTTCCCCGAATCCGCGCGCTCGTTTTACCAGTGAGTTCCCGCTCCCCACTCCTGTTTGATCGCTTCTTTTCTCAAGGGTGATCGAACAGGTGATCCGACTGCTCGCGCGTGTGCCCGACGCCGAACCGTTGGCATTGGAGTTGCTCCGGACGGCTCTCCTCTTGCCACCGGCCGGGCGGAGAGGAGAGGCGCTGAAGTTGTTAAAACGTGTAAGCCGTTGTGGGTTTTTTGTTCATTATATAAAATTTTTGCAGTTGTTCTCGACTCCTGCTCGCACGCTTGAGTATCTCGTTTTGTGCGCCCGAGAGCCGCAGTTCTGGCCGGTCGTTCTGAGCTGTCTGGAGGAGGCCGCGAAGGTCGCCGGTTCGGACGGTGCCGTCGACGCGATTCGTGTGATGAACGCACTGGTTAGCGTTTGTTTCTGTCTACTTACTACTTGTCGGTTCAGTTTTCCGGACTGTCCCTCCAATTGGACCCCGCCCATTTCGATTGCTTCCCGCCGGACGTCCACGAGATCCTCCGAGCGGCCGCCTCGGCGAGCAGCGAGAAGCGGGGCTCGCTGGGCGGCGGCTCGAAGATTCGAATTGCGAAACGCCGGCGGACTGCAGACGACGAGGCGGAGAAGTCGGCGGAAGAGTTCGTGAGTCGCCTGAAGGCGGCGATCGGCGAGTGGACGAAAATCGAGGAGCCGGACGAGATCGACCGGCAAATCCAACAGTTTGCCTCCAAAATCGCCGAGGGTTCGTCTGACCGGCAATGGAGTGAGTGCTCACGTTGATTTTAGAGTTCACGGACTTGGAAGCCGAACACAATCAAACGCAATCGCTGCTGAGCACCGACGCCGTCTATCTGACCGTCTGGGCGGCGTTGAGCCTCGGACTGCGCGGTCGGAGTGAAGAAGACGCTGATCGGGTGCGTTCTCCTTTTCGGCTTCTCTCATCTTTCTGTTGATTCCAGACGGCCTTCTTCAGTCAAGTGACGGGCAGCGGGTGTTTCGTGTACGCGAACGAGAACTGGCTGAACGCGGTGTTTGACGGCGTCTCCGCGGGCGGCCTGTTCGGAGACGTCGAACGAACGGCAGAGAACACGCTTCTCGCGATGATCGAAGGTGAGTTCCGGCCATAAGAAAGCTGTGGAACGGATGCTTTAGACTACGACGGCCACAACAAGCTCCTTCTTTCCACGTCGCTCAACGAGGAGGCGAAAGAAGTGGGAAGAAAGCATAAGGAAGTGGACGAACGCTACCCGCACTGTGAGGCCTTCTTTCTATTCACTCTTTTCATCTTCGATTTGCGCAGTCGAGAGTTGGATCCGGAACCAACTGGCGTCCAGTTGGAGCACCGTCCTCTCCATTCTCACGAAATTCTCGCTCAAGCTGGACAAGAAGGGGGCGACCGAGAAGCTCCAAACGGACGGCGTGGAAGCGACATTCGAGGCGACTTCCTCGCTTCTGAAGCTGCTCCTCAAATTGAGTAAGTGGATCCAGTCGTTCATCCAATTGAAGCCTGCATTTTGAAGGATTGGGATCGGAGTTGACTTGGATCTACGAGCGGATCGGCGAGGAAATCTGCCTGCTGGAGGACTTGCGCCACTTCCTCGTCAAAAGCGTCGGGATAGAGACGAAGAAGCCGTGGCGCATCAACCGAATTGACGCCCTCTGCATCGACCTGCTGCTGGAGAACGCGGTGCAGAGCGGGACCCTCTCGTTCACTTGTTGGAAGTACGTAGTGCGCGCCATCGAATACGTGGTCGGTTTCCTTTTTATTCTTTCCGAACTGATAGCAGAGCTTAAAGGTGGAACTGGAGCGTTACTTGTTCCGCTTGACGAAACAAACGAACATCGCCTACGACGCGTCGGAAGTGTCGTTGAAAGACCTTCTCGGGAAGATCTCCGAGAACGAGCTCTCGTTGGCGACGGTCGGGCGAGTGCTCGACGAGCTGATGCTGAAGATCGACGGGTTGGTTGCGGAATGAGCGATTTCGGTCATCGCTTGTGTTCAGATTCCTTGAAGACGTGCCGAAAGTCCTCAACCTCCCGAGTGTCTGCGCCCTCCTCTCGGCATTGTGCACGTCCGACGAGGACAATCTCCGGACGATCGAGGGCGCGACGCCGGCGGTCGTTTCGGAGGTGTTCGCCGTCTCGTGCTCGCTGCCACGCATCTCGCGGGTCGTGGTGAACGCCGCCCAACGCCGTCCGATGGCCCACTTGTGGAAAATTTGGGTAGTCGTCAAAGACCACTTGATTGAGGTAGGCGACGGGCAGAACGGCTTCTTTTTCACGTGTTTATTCGACGCATGCGAGATTCACGGGGATTTCGGATTCATCTCCTTCGCAATGAACTCGCTGTTCGCCGACGGGGTGCCCGGTTTTCCCGCCGGCTTCTCGTTGTCGGAGGGCTCCTTCAAACAAGCAGAGAGGGGCGTCAACGGAGAACGGGTGGGAACTCACCGAATCGTCCTCAGCCCCCTTCTCGGGCTTCTCCGCGCTGCCCGCCGGTTCTTTCGGCTGCTCGCCCTCGTGCTTCTCCTGCAATTCGTTCGGGTCAATGGAACAGAACGATGCCTTACCTTTTTCTTCTTCTGCTTCTTGTCGTCTTCCTGGGCGGAGGCGAGGGCCTCGAGGCGGGCGGCCATCTGTTCGTTCTGCTTGCGCATGGCCTCCATTTGGGCCATCAGGAGGTCGGTGGTCGTCGGCCGGCCGGCGGGTGGAGTGGTCGCGGGCTTCGAGCGACGCTTTTTGCTCTTCGAACGGCGTTTCTTGTTCTCAACGGCGGGCGCCTCCTCGTCTTCTTTGGGCTGCTCGTGGTCGAGGACGCGGTCGAGGCGGTAGTTGGCCTTGCTCTTCTTCCGTTTGTCGGGGTTGTGACGCGCCCTCTCGACGACCGCCTTCGGCGAGTACTCGTCGTCGTCGTCGTCTTGGAAGGCCTGAAAACTCCCGTCCGTGAAACGGCATCTTTTCTCAACTCACTTCTTTGCGCGGCTTCTCCTCCTTCTCCGGAGTGGGCGCGGCGTCCTCGTGGGTCAGCACGAAATCCTCTTCGTCCTTCTTCGGCGGATCCTCCGCTTTCGGCTTCTTTTCCTGCAAAACAGTTGAGTGAGCACTGGAGAGTGTTCCGCTCACCTGCTGCCAGTCGAAGGGCGCGTGGAAGTGGAATTTGAGGTCCTTCTTCATCGCCAAGAGCTCCGTTCCGATGGCCGCGTAGCCGGGACGGCCGCCGCCTTCCGTCGAGCCGAAGTTGCGGACGATCGTTTGGAACTGGGAGGGCACGGCCGCGGACAGGTGCTTGGCTAAAGCGGGAGTGAAGAGGAACGACAGGAAACGTACAGTAACGCGAGAAGAAGAGCTCCTTCGCCTCCAGCATTTCCGCATCGCTCGTGGCCTCGTTCCAGGGCAGGACGCGGCGCCCGAACAGGTTGAAGCAGAGGTACAGCCAGGACTCCAGGTCGTCCTTGCGGTGCATCTCCTTGGCGCGGTGGTAGCCGCGGGAGAGGAACGAGCGGGCCGCCATCTTCGGCAGACGGCGCGGCGAGCTGGACGCCTTCGAGTCGTAGTGCTGCTGGAAGTGGAAGGCCATCGAGAACCCGACCAGGTACACCAGGTGCGGGTTGTCGATGCCGAGCACGAACTTCGAGGGCGACAGGTCGCGGTGCAGGAAGCCCAGCGAGTGGAGGTCGTGCACCGCCTGGAACGTCTGCATCGCGAGCCTCGAGGCGTCCGCCCGCCTGAACTCGGGTGAGAGAGAGGAAGATGGTCTGGAGAACTCACGAGAAATCGCTGTCCTTCAGCAGCTGGACGCGGATGTCGTTGAGATTGAGGTCGCAGAGGGACATCATCACGTAGTTGACCACGTCTCCGATGTGCCCCTTCTTGTGGAGTGTGGGGAAGTGGCGCGTGAACTTCGGGTCGTGCTTGGCCGCGTCCAGCAGCACGAACACGTCACGCTGCAACAGGAAGCGGGTTGATTGCTCGGGCTCTTCGAAACGAACCTTCAGCTGCTTCACGTTCGGGTCCTTGCTCACGTAGCAGTCCGCCTTGCACGCGTAGAGCTTCGCCGTCTGCATGTTCCGCACGACGAACACGCGCTTCGCGAGCCGCAGCTCCACTTTGTAAGCGGCGCCGTGTTTGTTTTGGATCTCGAAGCCGTTCGGGAGGTAGCGGTCCTCGACCTCCGCTGGCGGCTTCCGGGGAGCCCGTTTCTCGTCCTTGCCGCCGAGCTTCTTGTAGTACTCCAGCTGCTCCTTCTCCTGAACGGGCAGTGATGGGAAGGAAGGAGAAACGAACTCACGGAATCCTCCTTGCGTTTGTTAGGCTCCGCGCGTCCACGTCCCGCCTTCTCTTTGGCCACGCGTTCCTGCTCCTCTTCTGAAAGCGAAGATCTCCGGTTTGGCTGCAAGAACTCACTGCGCAGTCGACGCCAAGCTTCGTCCGTGTTGTCGGCCATTTCGCTCCGACCGAAAAGCGAGAGCGACCCGCCGAGCAGAAGAGCGAGTGAGCGCAAAAGAAATGAGCGAAGACAAGAAGACGGTCGTTCATGCAATCCTGCTGGTTCGTTTCAGACCGCGGGCTCGAAGTTCCCGACGGAAATCACGCGGCTGTCCATCAACGCCCTCTACGAGAGCATGCGCGCCCTGCTGACCGCGGAGCCGGCCGGCTCCTGCTTCCACCAGTCGCTCCTCGCCGCCTACCAGAACGTCCTCTGCACGGACGTGTGCAGCGGGGAGACCCAAGAGCACGTGGTCTCTAACCTCTCCACGTTCATCCAAGACGTCCCCCACCAGCTGGGGTCGGGCTGGAAGCCGCTCTTCGGCGCCTTCAAAGCCATCCGGATTTCGCCCACTCAACAGCCGAAACAAGGTGCCTCTCACCTCAAAAAAGACCATCGATCCTGCTGCTTTGAAGGCGATCCACGGGGCGTTGTGGACGATCTGCCCGCCCAGTCGGCCCTCACGCCCGCCAACTACGCGGTGATCGCCGTCTTCCGGCAGTACGTGGCGATCGCCGATCCCGTCGTCTTGATCCCGACGGCCCTCGAATTCGTTCATTGCGTCGTCCACTACTTGCAGTCGACCGAAGGCTACGAGAGTCGTGAGTTCTCTTTCCAATCTTCGAACTGAATGCTGGTCGAAGTGCCTCAAAGCGCGGACCAGGAGCCGACCACCGAAGCGGAGCGGGACCTCGAGATCGGCCGCACGCTCTTTTCGCTCCTCCACGAGCTGCAGCGATTGTTGGAGCGCTTCTTTTCGGCCGCGGGTGGGTTGAACTCGTCCGGCATCCCCACGCCGGCCGCCCTCCTCAACCGGCTGAAGAATCGAGAGCGATCGGGGGCGGCGATCGACGAGTCGCTCGTGGACGCGAAGCTCGCCGACGTTCCCGACCTCTCCGGCGAGCTCATGGAAGACGAAACGTTCGCCGTCCCGTTGAAGAAGCTGAACGAACGCCTCTCACGTGAGTTTCTACTGCCTGATGTGAAAACTAGTACTCGATTGAAGACCCTTACGACGGCTTCCCGTGGGCCGACTGGTCGGATCAACAGCGCTGCGTGGCCGAACTGGTGTTGAGTTTGGTGGACGAACTCGCCGGCCTCATTCTCACGTGCTCCCGCTCGATTCTCTCGAAGCTCCTCGTCGGGATTTCCGATTTTGTGGGAGGGCTGAAGACGAGCTCGTTTGGTGCGTTTCCCGCTGGTTTCTGTTGAACGTCCCGTGCAGGCCTGCCGTTCGGCGTCTACGCCATCTGTTCGGGCATCCTCCCGCTTCTGCAAAAGTGGGCTCGCCGTGAACACGCCGCCTTCCTGCCGTCCAGTCAGACGCCTCAATCGTCTCGCAGCTTGAAGCAGGCGACCACGATCTTCACCGAATTGGCCGCCGATTACTTGCGGTACGACGAGGAAACAGCGATTAAACGATTGCGTGTTTCTTGCAGGCACGACCCCGCAAATGCGTGGAACGAGAAGCTGATCGTCGACCTGATCGTCCTTTTCAACGACCTCCTCTCCCATCCCTCCCCGTTTGTTGCCGGAACGGGGAGCGCCTGTTTGAGGCACTTGATCGTGTCGGTGGGCGCGGAATTCCCCGAAAGCTTGTGGTCGTCGGTGGTCCGTGGATTGTGGAGAGCGACGTTCGTTTTCACCCCAACAATCTTCATGATCGCTTCCAGCTGTCTGTCCTTGCTGCCCATCCGCAAGCTCATCTCGAAATTCGTTCGCAATTCGGTGGACGTGAACGGGGACATCGGGGAGGTGCACGTGGTCGTGCGCTCGGACGTCCAGCACGTGGACTTCGCCGAGCTGCGCGCCATGGCCCACCAGATCTTCCAGATCGAGGGCCGGACTGCCGGCGAGAACTCCGCAGCGGCCGGCGGTCCGAAGCGAATCGCCTCCGTTGACTCCGACGGCGAGCCCGTGGGCCGCCCGCAGTTCGCCTACGTGTTCGTATTCCGGCCGAAGAGCAACAACCAGAAGGAGAACATGACGTCCGAGAAGTGAGTTCCCGTAAGCGAACAACCGTTGATCATTCGACTGCAGGGCCGTGAGCATGGACGAGATGATCGCGGGAGTGATGAGTGCGCAGGCCCTCCTCCAGCTCTTCGCCCAACTGCTGCTCGGCCATCCGGCGGCCACTTCCTTCGGCTCTGCCGCCTTCTCGCGCTCGTTCTCCTGCCCGAACGGCCAGCCGGAAGTCCTCCGAAATCGTTTGAGTCGCGTCCAGCTGGGCACTCTGATCGCGTGCTTGGACGCCGTCGACGGGGTGGCCAACGAGTGGAATTCGCGCCCCTCGCTCCAGTACCTCATTCAGAAGTTGATCAGCGGAGATCAGCCCGCCAACTTGTTCGTTCTCACTTCCTTGCTACGAACAAAAGAGATCGTTCAGGTACCGACTGACGGTCGCGAGTCAGGCCACGAAACTGCAGACGATCTACGAGCTGGCCAAGCAGATCGACCCCACAAAGTAGTGGACGGAGGAAGGCTCTTGATCGTTCCTTCTGTTTAGGGACGACGTGCTCAAGGTGCTGAAGAAGCAAGGAGCCGCGAACGCGAACCTCACGTTCATCCGCTTGATCGACTCGCTGGTGGAGCGCAGTTTCGACGCGCTGGAGCGGCTGGACGCGCAAGTGGTGAACGCGAGTGGGCGGCGGGACCGCGACCGCATCGATTTGGACTGCGGGAACCTCCGGCTGAGTGCGGACTTCGAGCCGGCCGGCCCCTCCGCCGAGTCGCCGCCCTGCACGCCGCCCGTCCGGCCGAACCCGTTCGTCAGTCGGCTGAACGTGAAGGCCGCCCGCCCGTCCACCGACTCCACCGACGGGCTTCAAATCGCTCAGCTTTCCGTTCGTTTACTCGATCTCTTTCGTTCACTCTCCTTTGTTCAGGATTTGGATTTGCGGTTGATCGCGCAGTCGGAGATCGTCGCGGTCTTAATCGAACGGATCGCGAAGGAAGAGGCGCCCGTCTTCCGCGTGTTTCTTCCCCTGTTCTTGCCGAAGGTCCGTCGCCTGATGAAGGTCTGTCCGGCGAAACGCGCGCGTTACGCGTGTGCGGAGTTCCTCGAGCGGTTGGACCAAGAGATGGAGATCTCCACTTGATCGAATGGGGCTGCTGTCGAGTGGTTGACATCTCCTGCCTTCTTATCATTCGTTTCTCGCCGCTTTCTTCTATTTGAATGCCTTCTATTTATTGCATTATTTCTAACTACGGCTAATTTATTCCCTGGACTGAACAATCGTTGCTTGTGCCAAATAAACGAAAGATTCACTTCATTCTCGATCAAACTTCTTGCTGCAACACAAGAAGAAAGGAATGCAGAGTGGGTGGCAGTGTGAAGCGCTTGGAAAGAAGGAAGAATGCGGAAACAGGACGAGCGGGGGCAGGCGGGCGTTCAGGAAGTGAGGATGGTCGTCTTATCGTGAGAGCGGTGGGCGTCCGAACGGGAACGTCGCCGGCTGACCCTCTTGCGTTTCGCCGCCTTACCGCGCGGTTTGTCCTTCCGTTTCTCTCGCGGGCCGCTGCAAAGAAGTAAACGGAGAGAGAGAAGGACGTGGCGTACTCGAGTCGTTCCAGTCGTTTCTTCTCGCGGATCTTCTCGATGGCGTCCCGATTCATGTGCAGGACCTCCACTCGTCGGACGTAGTCGTCGGCATTGGTCGCGTAGTCGATCTGCAACACCATTACCCGCTTCATTCATTGATGTTGCCTCTTACGTTGAGCATCGTTCCGTTCTCGAAGAAGCCGTACGCCTTCCGTTCGGCGAGGTCGACGCCGCCGAACACGCTCGCCGAGTGCTCCTCGTCCACCCAAATGCGGGCGATCTGCTTTCGGCGGTAGCCGATCGAGTCGAACGGTTGGGCCAAACGGGCGGAAATGAAGTAGAAGCTGGAGAGAGTAAGGAAAAATCAATCCATGCACTCACGGAGAAGAGAAGTCGTCCTTGTCACGCGACAGGACGCGGAAGCCGCCGCACACCCGCTCGGAATTCTGCCCGTCTTTGCTCAGGAACTGACCGCACACTCGATCGCGGTCGAGGAAGACGTGGCCGAACGACTCGTGGTGTCCCTCTCCTTTTTGGATCCTGAACGACGGAAGGCAGTGAGGAATCAAGGGATGAATGGAAGTGAACGAACAAGAATCCAATAAAAGCTTCGATCGTGAGGTTCTCCTTCAGGATCTTGAAGTGGAGGAAGTCATCCGGCGAGCGGCCCTCTTCCACTTGGCCATTGGGATAGATCGTGGAATAATACGATTCACCGATCTGAACACTAGGAAGAAGTGGTTCGATTGAAACGTTGTTCTCTTGCCCATGCTGCTCGACCGACATCCAGCAGGACGAAGAGAAGCGGTAAGAATGTCCGAGAGTACGAGAAATCCTTCCGAATCAGCATCTTCATCGGCTTTTCGATCCACGGCCTGAACAAAAGGCAAGAATCAAACAGCTCACTTATTTCCGACGGTCCACGCAAACAAATCGAAGTACGCGGTGAGGGGCCCAATCAAGTGCGAAATCGTGAAGATTGCGGGCCCAAACAAAAAGAAAACCGGAGGGAATTCGCGGCCGGCCGATCGGCAAACACTCGCCGAGGGGCGGCGACCGAAAAGGCGAGGCGATCGGCCGCATTTTATCGTCGACAAGAGGAAAAAGCGAAAGGGAGTGGTAATTAGACGCCTCGTTGTTCGAAACCGAGGAAGACAGGGCGATGCACTCGCTTTCCCGTTCAGCCCTTCTTCTTCGAACACAACAGTCGAGCTGAAGGGATTGTTTACGACTTCTGCTTCCCGACGCTTTGATGCCGCCGCCTGCCGATTGCAGCAATTATCAACTCAATTGTGGAAGACGAAAAACACGGCAGATTGTTGCGAACTTCCGCACCTGGTTGTAAATTCCGATCGGAAGGCGCCAACGGATTCTGAACTACTCATCTCGAAAACCCGTCGAGCAGGAGAATCCGCGTTTATTAACTGGAAGGAGAAAATACAGAAGGTCGTTGGCTGTTGAGTGAGCGAGCTCACGGCTGGAAGGTGCTGGCCTCTTCGGGTGGGACAATCCAAAAGGTCTCCATGCTCCCGATCGACTGCAAGCGAGAAGCTCACGACCAAAGGACGTTCTCCCCTCACCTTAATAAGCACTTCTCCGCGTTCAGCAATCACGAACTGTCCGCGGTAGTGACTCTCGAGGAGCGTTTTCGTGGAGTTCGTGATGTGAATCCGGCCCGCCTGTCCGCTCGCCTCCATCTTGGCGGCCAAATTCACAGTATCCCCTGTAAAAAGGGGATCTTGAGCTTCTGGAGTGCAATTCTTGTTCTCTGCTTCTCGTGATGCAAGGCCCGTTCGGACCAACGGGGCGAAAGACGGCGAGCGCAAAATGCCGCTCGCAGACGGCCCACGGCTTCGTTTGTGATCGCGAATTTCTCACTACCTCCTCTCGTTGCGGATCCTCCGAAAGAGAGGGGTCGACCTGGTTTTTACTCACCGAAGACGCAGTCTAAATAAGACAGAGATCATTCGTGCTCGTTCAAGCAAAGGAACTCACAACGAGGAGCCGTCATTCCAACGATCCCGGCCACCGCACCGCCCGTGTGAATTCCCATACGCATTCGAATGATTTCGTTGGGCAAGTGCGCGAGGCGGAGCGTTTGGATCTCGCGCCGAAAGTCGAGGGCCATCGCGGCGATCGCCCGCGCGTGGGCGTGACCGTTCTTCTTCGGGATGCCGCTGACCACGTGCAGTCCGTCGCCGATCGTTTCCACTGCAAACAACCGTTATCACTTGAACGAGCAAGAAAATAGGAGCACCTTTGTAGGTGTCGTGTTGCTCCAACACGTTGTCCGCTGAAAAGAGATGGATGTAATGAGGTGGAGGAATGTGAACGTGCTCAAAGTGTAGACCGTGTTTAAGAAATTGATGATCTGAAAGACACAAGTTCAACTGCAAGCTGGGCGGAAAAAGGACCTGCAGCGGGGTGCTCTTGGATGCAAGGACCGTGAACGACACTATGTCTGAAACAAAAGCAGTAAACGTGGGGAGCTGCAGGTAGGTGGCGAACCCGAAAAAAAGACGGTCGCCTCGTCGAACACCTCGGGCGGCACCGAGTGGCCGACCTTCAACAACTCAGCTGCTTCACGCGGCATCATTCTATTTAAGATCAAATCAGCCTTCTTCTTCTCTTCCGTCAACGCCGCTCGTCTCTCCTGCACGTCCTGCTCCAACACGGCAGCGTTGCTCTCCATCAAGGCGAACTGAAGATGGAATTTTTCGAGAAGGAGCGTGGAATGCCCTGCCATGTGGTCGAGGATGTTCTTCGATTTGTTGACCATCATCGTCTCGTGGAAAAATTGGCGAAATTCGTCGATCGTCGGTCGATCTTCCGCTCGTTCGGCCCAACACTTGCGGATGAGGTTGAGCTGAACAGTGGGCGGTTAATGAAGCTTCTTTCCGACCGCTCACGAATTCCGGCTTGATGTCGAAGACGGGATCAACGTCCAGCGCCGGCCGAAACAGCGGGTACTCGCCCCTGGCCACTCGTGCCACAAGTTCTGAACACACGACCGTTCACTCGCCTCCTCCATCTTCCACTCACCCTCATTGGACATGTCCCCTCGCTGTGCTTCGTACGGGGGATTCATCGTGAGGATCGTACAGCAAATGACGCCCAGCGCGTACATGTCAGCTGGCGGCGATCCCACGTAGTTCTGGGCACCCTGAAGAAGTTCGGGGGCAGCGAAGAGGGCAGCTGCAAGCATTAGTGAAAGAAGAGGTCTTTTTAAGAGGTGAGCCTACACTTGTTTGTCAGGATCCTCCGGGTGCGCGCCTTGTGTCCGCAGAGTCCGTAGCATTGCAAGCGCACGTTAAAGCGGTCCTAAGAAATAAGCGAAAATCGAGAAGCTTGCTGTCGACTCACGCCCACCAGACAGCGCCACGAGCACAGGCCTCCGTGTTGCTTGAAGGAGCTGTTGTGCAGGTAGTGAAGCCCTTCGACAATGTCCCCGATCATGCACGTTATGATGAACGTATCAAATGAATCGGCATGCGAATCCATCACGTCCTGAACGAAGGAAGGCGGATGATGACAGCCGCGCAACGCCCACGCCCACCATGATCGAACCACGTTCGCAGTAGTTCCAGATGAAGTAGCTGCAATCAAGAGATCACTCCGAACAATCCACTCGACTGCTCACTCGTGTCGATCAAAAGAGGCGACTCCAATGAAGCGGTTCAAATTCGGATGGTCCAGACGGCGCATCTTCCGGAACTCCTCTTTTTCTGCGGCCGACCAGCCGCCCACTTGCGGTCGTTTCAACGCGACGACGATCTCGCCCCGGTAGTAGACGTATTCCGTCTTGTCCGTGTTCTTGTGGCCGTTGAGGCTGGACACGCCGCTGACCGTCGAACGGGCCGTGTTGTTCGCACTCTGTAAACAAAAAGAGAATAAACGGGACAACGGAAGGGCAGACCGTGTTGCCAGTCTTGTCGAGCAGGATGTATTGGATTTGCCTGCAAGCGGGGAATCAGCGGTTGTGAAGAGGGAGCGAGCTGCCACAAACCACAAAGCGTTCAGCTTCCGCCGTTGTTCGCGGTTGAATCTGAAGGGCGAGGGAGAATGGGAGGCACTTTGAAGCAGCTTACAGGAAGATTGAAATCAGAAGGGCGCAGACGACGAGCAGGAAGAACATGGCCCCACCCACTCCAACGGCCGTGTACAGCAAGGGCGAGCCCACGCACTTCTCGCCGAGAAATCCGCAGAGCGGAAGGGAGAGCGGAGTTTGGCCGCCGCGCGTTGCCCAGATCGAGGTAGCGGCGTCCTTGTAGGTGGCGTTGAACAAGCTCTACAAAAGAGTAGATAAAAAGCGTTGGCTTCATTTCGATGCTCACGTAGTTGGTGGCGAGCTGCGAGTGAACGACCGCCCACACGGTCGGGTTGTACGCGGTGTCCAGTCCGATGAGCGCGTAGCGAGCGCTGCGGATGCCCCGGTTCCACAAGAATGTGCCTCCGAACAACGCTGCAAGCTTCTCGAAGTCACTCCTCCTTCTTCACGCTACTCACACGGAACGTTTTGTGGAGCGCTCTGGATCATTTGAATCAAGGCGGTCATGTTCTTCAACTTCGTTGGCCCGTTCTTCGCGTAGCTCTGGTTGAGGGCCAGCATGAACGCGAAGAAGCTGTCGCCCAAATACACGGCCAAACTCGATGCCTGAACAAAGAAGGGATGAAAAACCGCAAGTCAGACTTCAAACGAACATTGGCGCGAGTGGAGCAGTTGAGGCAGTTGAACGGCCACTCGCGGATGCCCTCCACGATCTGCTGCCGAACGTTCTGGTTTTGTTGCGTGTCGTTGAGGAATCTGTCCAGCTGCAAGAGAATCCATCTTGTGGAGACACGCGAGAGGACTCACAATTAGGACGTTCTTGGCCGCTTCCTTCACGACAGCGTCGTTCGGATCGCCAGTCACCCAAAACGGCGGGTTTCCTGCAGAACCCACGAGTAATCGGAACAAAGTTTTTGCGTAACACGTACCGAATCCTGCAGCGTTCGTTTGAATAAACAGATACACAAACTCAATGGAGAGCATCTTTTCGCTGGCTGCCGCTAGCAAAAGGTTCCGTTTAGCTTGCGTGGTCTCGATACAAGTAATGATGACTGAACAAAGGTTAGTTGAGAACAACCAAAGCAACTCACTTCGCGCTCTGGACTTGAGCGTCTTCAAGACGTCTTGAAAGGACTGCACGCTCACGTCTCTGACCTGTCTTGTGTACGTCTCGGTGCCGTTCGGCAGGTAGTTCGTGCCGCTCTGCAAGTGGAAAGTGAGCAGAGATCGGTCGATTTGCTGCTCGCCTCGAACAAGCCGCCGAAGTATCCGCAGATCGGGATCGACTCGTCCATTTCGCTGGAGACCTGGTAGACGAAACCGATCTTCGTCCAATTGAACGGCGTCAGGACGTTCGCAAGAGCCACTTGAGTTCTAAACCGCCGGTTGAAGGGGTTAAAAAGAACGGAAGTTTTTACCCTCGCACCGTGCCACTCATCGGCAACGAAGTCAAATACTCCCCGCCGAAGAATTCCGGTGACCTGAACAATTTGAGTCAACGGAAAGTCGAGAGTTGAAGTCATTCACATCGCCACGCCCCACCGGCATGGACAAGACCTTCGCATAAGTGCTCAGCGCTCCAGCCACTCGCGCGCCTGACAACACCCCATCATTTTTAGCTGTTCCATTCGACTTACTCGGCGGGCAGACGGGCCCGATGATCGCAGAAACCCGGTGTTGGGTGATCAGTTTGGCCGCGTAGCCGGCGGAGAGTTCTTCCACGCAGTTGTCAAAATACCACGCAAAGGAGATGTTGTACAGGCTCGGATCGTAGATTTTGAGGTCGATCGCCTTCCGCAGGGCGACGGGGATCGCTCCAGCACTCGTCTCGAAGCCCACCTGGTCGTCGAAGGAGGTCCCCCGCGGGATCAGCAAGCCGACCTTGATTTGCGGGATCTGAAAGAGGAAGAGCGAGACAAGGAGAGCTGCGCTCTCCTCTTATGTTCCGCGCTTTGCCTGTGTTTGTTGCTAAGCTTTGCCTCCGCCGAAAACCGCTTCAAATTTGGTCAAAAACGGCGGAAATGCGGCTGATTTGTGGGCAAACACGTAGGCGTGGCGGAGGCCTGCGGCCTTGAACAGTGCTAGGGTGTTGTAACACTCACCTAATCAATCCCACCCACCTCCCAACAGAAGTCCCGATCAGACACTATGGCGTGGCTCGGGCCTACCGACCCTCGCCCGTGCTACCTACGACTGCAACCTCTAAATGATAAACCAATAACATATCTGTGTTCTCCGCACGATTCCCCGTCGATTGACACCCATATCGACCACTCACGTCAAAGAAATCACTACTCCAAACCGACCTCACCACTTTAGTCAATTTTTACAACTCTCACGTACCTTTTGGCGCCACGCATGTCACTACAAAAATGTTCCCCGCATCATTCTGCGTCGATTGAGCCCATTTGCAGCCAATTTCCCCTAGCCATTACGTAGCTATAAGCGTTGATGTCAACTGCGCGACATCAGCATACATCGGTAGTCATAACTACTCAACCCTATACACTCAACGGTCCTAACACGCACCAATCGACTCGCCTCACCATCCCCTATCCAACAACACCACCCACGCCCCCGCACGCCACCCACAACGCGCGCTACATCGGATGTCGCGGGTTACGGTAGAATTTTCCCACACGGCGCCGCTCGGCCTTTATCCTGAACGAACGGAAGCACCTAAGGTCCTAATTTTTTCGCCAATCGTCTTCTCCATTCTTCCTACGGGGGGAAAATTAACGAACGTAGCGCGCAAACGGGGCTATTTAGTTTATGACCAAGTAATATTTATATATTGTGATGTGTGCGCAATCTTTAAACCGACCTGCGAGGAGCCGAGCGGCAAGAAAAGCAGAAACAATAGGAGAAACATTCCTTCAAGTTTTGTCTCGTCTTGAATGACGAGAAGCAACAACAATCGGGCGGAGGCAACTTCCTCTTCTACCGGAATGTCGTCAATGGCAGACGGGAGGATCCGTCTTCCTTTCGTTCCCCGAATGACGGGAAGCCGTCCACTGTTCGCTGCGAGTTCTCGCGAAAGTGCAGGAGAGCAAGGGGCCGCCCGCCGATCAACGAGCGTCCCCCGACGGCACTCGCGGGCTTCCGGAAGACCCGCCGCTCACAAACGTCAATCCGCCGATCGCTCTCTTGCGGCCTACGGTGGGCGGGCGGATGCGCTCCGAATTTAGAAGCGACGAGAACAAGCGAGAAGTCATGTGTTTAGTTCCGCCATCCGAACGTCCTCCTTCTTCATTCAGTTCATTCCGCACGAGAATCAAAGGAAGAAAGGGGCGATGAGGAACGGCAGGAAGCCAACCGAAAGGCCGCCGGCGCCGGATTGGAAGATCGCGTTCGGGCCCGGGTAGGCGGTCGTCTCGTTAGTCGGAGGGCTGAAAGCGAGAAACAAGTTGAGAGCGAACGCGGCGGCAAACTGACCTGCTCGAATTGGTCGCCGCTCCAGTCGGGCTCGAAGTCGACGAGCTCCCAGTAGTCGGCAGTTCGGTGGGCTCTTCCGTCGTCGAACTGGCGGTTGTGGAGCTGGAGGTCGACGAGGATTCAGTTGAGAACTTGCTGGTCGTCGGTTGCTTGGAGCTCGTCGTTGTGGGAGTCGTGGACGATTTGGTGCTGGGCGCGGCCGAAGTCGACGAAGTGGTCGAGAGCGTGGTCGAGAGCGTGGTCGTGGGCGTGGTCGCAGGAGTGCTCGTGGACGATTCGGTCGACGCTTCGACGGTCGTGATGATCGGCGTGGTCGGTGGGTCAGGAGCGGCACTCCCCGGCGCGTTCACGGCATCAAGGACGTTCTTCGGAGTCTCGCCGCTCGATTGAATCGCCTGCAAGAAGGGGATGTTGAAAGCGAAGCAGGAAGCCTTCACCGTTCCGAGCAGGACCGCACACACGAGCAGGGCAAGACGCGGCATCGTCGTCAGTCGAGAGGAAGACCGCCGTCCGGAAAGACTGCCGGTCGAAGTGAACGAACGCCTGGACAACGAAAGCATCGATGAATTCGGTCATGCAAATTCGTGCTTCACCCGCGGGACGCCCGCTTGCAATCAGCTGGCACGGCAAGATGACATCAACGGTGTTCATTTCTACTCTTCGTTCGGCCCGACCGCCCGGTTCATTTCGATCGACGATGACGGTCTCCGTTCAATTGTTCTGGCTTTTGTTGCTGCTGTTGGTTTCCGAAGGTAAGTGACGTCTGCCCGTCGTCACTCGCCGCTTGCAGCCGCCGCCCGCGCGTGTGTCTTCAGCTCGCACTGCGGGCCCTACGAGTGGTGCCTCTTCTTCGCCTGTGTGCACGTGGAGGCGACCCCCTCCTGACCGCCGGATTGATCGTCTGCTTGGTCGCTGTGTGATTGCGCGAATAAACGGTGGTTTGCATAAACGAGCGGCTGCTTTCTCGGGGCATTCGAGTCGCTCATTTGGAGAGAGCGTACGTGCGAGAATGGGGTCGATCGAGGAAGAGCGGCGCGAAGCGCTGGAGGCGACGAGCGAGCGGCTGAGCACGCTGCTGCTGCTGGTGATCGTGCTCGCGCTCGTGCTGCTCGTGTTCCTGGCCGTCGAGTGCGGCCTGCTGCTCTGCTCGCTGCTCGCGAAGCGGGCCGATCGGAAGGTGAGTCCGCCGGCCGCCCGCCCACCGCTCGTTGCAGAAGGCGGCCGACCTGCGCGCCGTCGTCGTCCAGCCGCACGGCCGCCGCAGCAAGCGGGCGAGTCGGAAGAAGCGGCGGCGTTCCCGCTCGTCCAAATCGACCGGCAGCGAGAAGCGTGCGGACACGATAGACGGATCAAAGCCCAAGCCGAAGCCGAAAACTGTGAAGAAGCCGCGAGGAAAGAAGCCGGCGGAGCGGAAGGTCAAGCTGTGAGTCTCCACCTCTCTGCTCCTCTCACCCGCCCGCTTCCAGGTTGATCGGCGGCTTCGGGAAGAACGGGCGGCTCGTTTCGTGCGTCGTCGTCCCGCCGGCCGCTCGGAAGGCGGACGCGGAGGCGGGCACCTCGACCGCCCGCGACTTCTCGCCGCTCGCCGCCAAGAAGCCGGGAGCGGGTCCGCCCAAATGAGTTGTGCTCTTTGTAGAATAAACCGAGTAGTAAGATTGGAGAGCTTCGTCACTCATGCCAGCCAGTAAATCTTTTGAAGAAGGTCGCTAGCAACGAGCACTTAAATCACCTTTCGTTCCTTGCCCACGAACAAGCAAGATCCAGCTTCGGCGAGTGTTTATTCGAGAAGACGGAGGATGTTCGAGTGGAGGACGTTGATGACGGTCGAGTGGGCGGGCTGCAGGTCGACCGCGTCCTCCACGAGCAGCCGGCGGACGGCGCGCGCGGCCGGCGAGAACGCGGGCACGACGCGCAGCGAGAGGCGGCGGGGGCGCGCGGCGTTCAGTTCGGCCAGGAGGCGGCGCAGGAGCAGCGAGTGGCGCGTGGGCAGCGCGGGCACGGCGGGCTGCAAGCGGACACTCGTTGTTCGTCGGCGGGCACTCACCGCGGCGGCCAGACGGCTCGCGTCCCCGCAGCCGAAGACGTCGCGCAGCCACGAGCGGTCGGCCCGGTCGTCGATCCAAAGGAAGGCATCCACGCCGTTCTCCACCACGTACACGCCGCCCGTCTGCAGCCGACGGAAGGACGGCCGTTCGAGGCGCGCGTCCGCGAGTCCCTCGGCCCCGCGGACGTCCAGCACGCGGGGCACGACGTACCGCAGCGCGTCCTCGGCGCCCATTCGGCAAACGGCGTGCAGGAGGAAGACGCGCCGATCGACCGCCTCCTCGCGTTCGTCCAGCACGCCCACGCGACACGCGGCAGCGGCGAAGAGCGGCAGAAGGCGCAGCTGCCGCGGGACGAGCAGGCAGTCGGCCGGCTTCTCAGCGTGCAGTCGGCGGCGGTAGGCGAAGAGGGCGAGCGACACGAGGCGGAAGAGCGCGTCGCGGATGTCCGAGCCGCTCCAGTCGGCCACCCACCGCGCGGCCGCCTCCTGCAGCCAGTGGGCAGTCTGCAAGGCGGAAAGGAGTGATCGTAAGCCGTCCACTCACCAGTGCGCTCAAGTCGACGCCCCCGTAGACCTCCTCGTAGTCGACGGAGGTCGCGAGGCGCAGATTCAGCGCCCTCACGCGGCGCGCGCCCTCCAGCGTCGTGTACGAAACGGCGACCTGCAACGCGGCGGTGAAGGCGAGCAATCGACTGCTCACTTGGACGTGCGCCTGGTCGTTCGGCCCGAAGTCCTGGTGGAGTTCGAACTCGAAGTGGAGGGCCGAGTGGGGGTCCCAGTTGCCCAACGCGCCCTCCGCGCCGCCCTTCTTCCGCAGCTGCGGCGAGTGGCGGACGGCGACGCTCGCGGCAAACGCGACCGATCGCCGCAGCACGTCCCGCAGGTCGCCCACCAGCCGCGGCCCGTCGCTCTCCGGCTGCAAGCGGAGTGTGTGGATGGAGGCCGGCACTCACGTGGAACTCGGGGTAGAAGAAGAACAGCCCGCCGGTTGAGGCGACCAGTTGCTCCAGACTCGCGGCGTCTTTGTGCTCGGGCCCGCAGAGGAAGAAGTCGAACGAGATGCCCGTCCCGGCCAGCCGACAACCCAACTGCCCGTAGCGAGGCGTTGCGGGCAGCAGGTCGAACTGAAGGCGGCAGATCAACAATCGATAGAAAAAAGAGGACGCACCCAACGGATCGGTCGGTTCGAGAGGTCAGCGAACGGATTGTGGTGTCCGTCGCCGGCAGTCTGGAGCACGAACACGCGGCCCGGCCGTCCCGCCGCCCGCAGCACTTCGGCCGCCAACTGGAGGGCGGACAGCAAACACACGGGGCCGTTAGTGCCGCCGGAGAGCGAGTGGAGCAGCGAGTCCAAGTGGCTGCAAAGAGCGGCAGTGAGTGGAAGAGCGGGGAGAACTCACGTCTCGAACACCCGTCCGAAGACCTCCGCCTCGACGAGCAGCGAGTCGGGCGGCGCGGGCAGGAAGACGGCGTCCGCGTCGGGCGTCGAGCAGAAGCGCGGCCGGGCGGGCGTCGAGAAGTCCAGGAAGTGAAGCGTCCGGTCG
This sequence comes from Aphelenchoides fujianensis, assembly GCA_024699865.1. NCBI lineage: Eukaryota > Metazoa > Nematoda > Chromadorea > Rhabditida > Aphelenchoididae > Aphelenchoides > Aphelenchoides fujianensis. The sequence continues at coordinate 183,947 of JAMPIO010000166.1, read as the reverse complement.
AAGGCGATCAGCCCGACGCGCACGGCCGCCGACCGTCTGCAAGGAGTGAACGAGTGGAGGGTTGGGAACTCACTTCTGCAGTTCGCTCATCAAGAGCCCCACGTTCCGCACGAACAGCTCGACGATTCCCGAGCGACGGGCGGGGGCCGAGATGTCCAGCAGGAAGAAGAAGGCGGCCGCCTCGCCCCGTCCCTCCACTTCGAACTCGACGCTGCCGAGGCGGGACTCCGGCGGCGGGTGGTGCGGGTGTTGCCGCTCCCACTCGTGCAGTCGGAGCGCGTAGTCAGTGCAGATCGGCGAGTCCTTTCTGAACGCAAGCAGTCACTCGTTCATGGTTGCCCACCCACCCGCAGATCGCACAGCCGAACGAGCGCCGGTCGGCGGAGAGCGCAGCCGCCGGCGACACGAACGCGCCGCACGCGCAGCAGCTCGGCGGCCGGGCGATCGGCACGACGGGCGGCTCCTGAAATCCGCCGATCATTCCGGCCGACCGCCGTCCACCCACCTCGCCCTCGTCCAGCGGCGCGAACGGGCACACGACCAGGGAGAGCGGCAGGTGCACCTCGCGGAACATCCGGACGGTGCGGGGCAGTCGGTAGAACGAAGAGCGCACCAGTTTGGGGCTCGAGTTTCCTGCAAGCGACGGTGAGCGACAGGGAAGCGCGCCCACCAGTGTCTTCGACGGCGAACGGGACGAGCGCGAGCGGCGGCACGGCGGCGGTCGGGCGACCCGAGCGGAACGGCCGCCCGCCGACCTCCGCCTTTTGCCGCTCGATTTCCGCCGCGACGTCCGGCGGCCCGCTCGCGTCCATTCGGTCGTCAGTCGCGTCAAGCAGCCGCGAAGGAAAGTGGGCCCTTTCGACCCCTCGCACGCTTCATTCTTCCGTTCACTCATGCAAATCCGTTCGCTCTGGACATGGTTCCGGTTCGCGATGTTGTTTGGACGTGTACTCATTGTCAGGTGGCCACGCACTTCTTGTTGTAGCAGGTCCGCTGCTCCTACCGCTTCTTTCCGTCGTCAAACTAGAAGACGAGACGATGCGAGTTAAGAGCGATTGCCTAGACGGTTGACCTTGCGCCCTGCGGTTGTTTTGAAATCCACGGAAATCAACGCAAGACGGATGCTAGCTTCTATTTTGTTGCTGTTATGCTCAAGACTTCACCCCTATCGTAGCAACAAGATTGTGTCACAGCTGGTCGACGTGAATAACTAAACAGAAGACCCCCAAGTTCCTCCAGCAAACCCCTCGCATTCCTTGCCGAAGACTGGACAGCGCCGCGCGCGTCCCGCCCGGAAAGCGCGGGCGGCGGGCGCGACGCCCCGACTCGCCGCCGCCGCCGCGTCGGGCGGCCAGTCGGATTTCTTCACCCGTTCGAGCGGCCGCTTTCGCGAATTTCTGCCACTTTCTGTTGATTTCTGCCCGAATTTCGCTTCGATCCGCCCCGATGGCCGCCCAACGCCACCGCACGGCCGCCAAGAAGGCGCGCGTGTCCGTGGAGAAGGAGGAGGAGGAGCTGGACGCCGCCGACGCGACCACCGACTTTACGGCCGCCACCGCCGACCTCCAGGACGGCGCCTTCATGCCCCTCTCCCGCCTTGAGGCAAGCCATTGTCTTTACACCATTCTCTCGTTCATTCTCCCAGTAATCACCCTTTTTCTGCCGATTTCCTTCGTCAACTTCCGCCAATTTCCGCCCGAATCCTCTCGTGAATTCCCCGATTATTTCGCGCTTTCAGGAGGCTGGAGTGCACAAGACGGACATCAAGAAGCTGCGCGAAGGCGGCTTCTTCACGGTCGAGTCGGTCGCGTACTCGTCGCGCAAGGCGCTCCACGACGTGAAGGGCATCGGCGAGACGAAGGTGGACAAGATCATGGCGAGTCCCCCCTTCCATTCCATTGTTTACCCCTTGTTATAGGCGGAGGCGATGAAGCTGGTGCCGATGGGCTTCGTATCGGCCAGCGAGGTGCACCAGCGCCGCATGGAGATCATCCAGATCGAGACGGGCAGTCGCGAGCTGAACCGCCTGCTGGGCGGCGGCGTGGAGACCGGCAGCCTGACGGAGATCTTCGGCGAGGCGCGCAGCGGCAAGTCCCAGTTCTGCCACACGCTCGCCGTCACCTGCCAGCTGCCGGTGGACCACGGCGGCGCGGAGGGCAAGTGCCTGTGGATCGACACGGAGGGCACCTTCCGCTCGGAGCGCCTGCTCGCCGTTGCCGCCCGGTTGGTCCGCTTTCTGCTGCTCTCATTTGTGTTTAGGATGGGGCTGAACGCGAAGGACGTGCTGGACAACGTCGCGTACTGCCGCTGCCACAACACCGACCACCAGGTGCGCCCCGCTCCCACTTCTCCGCTCATTCCCGCCCCTTGCAGCTGAGCCTCCTGACGCAGGCGGCCGCCATGATGTGCGAGAGCCGCTACGCGCTGGTGGTGGTCGACTCGATCATGGCGCTCTACCGGACGGACTTCAGCGGGCGCGGCGAGCTGGCCGCCCGGCAGCAGCACCTGGCGCGCTTCCTGCGCGGCCTCGTCAAGCTCGCCGAGGAGGTGAGCGCCGGCGAAAGTGCAGAACTGACCCCAGCTCGTTGCAGTTCGGCGTGGCGGTGGTCATGACGAACCAGGTGGTGGCGCAGGTGGACGGCGGCGCGGGCATGTTCCAGGCGGACCCCAAGAAGCCCATCGGCGGCCACATCCTCGCCCACGCCTCCACCACGCGGTAGGCGCCTCCTTCCTCCTCCTCCCACGGCCCACTCGCTTGCAGCCTCTACCTGCGCAAGGGCAAGGGCGCCAACCGCGTCTGCAAGATCTACGACTCGCCCTGCCTGCCCGAGTCCGAGGGCACCTTCGCCATCACCGCCGCCGGCGTCGACGACGCGCCCGAGGAGCGCTCGTGATGGCGATGACCCCTCTGTTTTGTTCTCCTCCCCGTTGTCTGATGAATTCGTTGAGTGCATAAAGAGTTGTGGATTGGTCGCAGCAGTGCGGAGTGGGGGGTTGCCCGGGCGGTCGAGAGGTTTCGTTTGTTCAAGGGCAATACAAGGCTCTAGTGACTGCTCGGTCGGTTCTTCCGGGCGGGGATCCCGTCTGGCCTACGGCTTTACGGATTGTCCTCCCTTTAAGTTCAAGTTCATTAGAGGACGCGATTCAACCCACCCAACCCCCACCCACAAGCAACGGCCGACAGTGGTGGAAGAGGAGCAGTTTATTGGACACGGGGCGGAAGGGAAAGGACGTTTGCCCCGGGGAATCCTCGGCGCTCACTCCTTCTTGTCGTCGGCTGCAAGAGGTCGGTGAGGGATGAAGGCGAGCAGTCGCTCACCGTCGGCACCGCCCTGCTTGCTCTCGCCCTTCTCCTCGTCCTCCTTCTTCTCCTCCTTGACCTGCAAGGGGTGGGGGGAATCGGTGGATTGGGCGAGCACTCACCTCCTTCTTGGACTCCTTCTTGTCGGCCTTCTCCTCCTTCTTCTCCTTCTTGGACTGCAACGAGCGGAGTGGGCGGGACGGGCGGCACTCACCTCCTTCTTGCTCTCCTTCTTGTCCTCGGCGGCCTTCGCGGCGACCTTCACCTCGACCTTGACGTCCGCCTTCTTGTCGTCCACCTTCTCCTTGCTCTTGCTCTGCAACGGGACGAGTGGGCGGCGGGCGGGGGCACTCACGTCCTTCTGCGTCGCGTCGATCTCCTTCTTGGACTTCTTGGAGGCGGCCGCTTCCTTCTTGCTCTTCTTTTCCTCCTTCTTGGACGCCTCTTTGGCGCTCTTCTCCTTCTTCTCCTCGCCGCCGTCCTCCTTCTTGGGCTCGTCGGCGGCCTCCTTTTTGTCGTCGTCCTTCTTCTCGCCGGCCTCGTCCTTCTGCAAGCGAGCGAGTGGGCGGGTTGGTAGAGGGATGAGTGGGGGGAACGCACCTTGGGTTCGTCGGCCGGCTTTTCCTCGTCCTTGGGCTCGTTCTTCTTTGAGGAGCACGTCTTCTCCTTGGGCGCGTCGGCGGGCGGCGGGGCGAGCGGGGCGGCGGCCACGGCGGCGCCTCCGGGAGCGGCGGCGGCGGAGGCGACGGGCGCGGGCGGAACGGTGGCGGGCGCGCCCGGCTTGGGGCCCGGCGGCGGCGGCGTCTTCTTCTGCAACGAGCAGTCGACGGATCGGGCGCCGCCCTCACCTTCCCGCACTGCACGAGGGCCGGCAGCAGCGCGACGCCCGCCGAGCAGAGGGCGCCCGCCACCAGCAGCGGGCAGTCGGAGGTCAGCGCGGCGCTCAGCATCGCGGCAGTCGGAGGGCGGACGGGGGCGTTCGGTTCGCGGCCGATCGGGGGCTCGAATGGTCGACCCGCCCGCCGTCGGCCGCCTTAAATGCGCTCCGTCTCATGCAAATCCAGAGAGTTGCGGCGTCGGTCAGTGTCTGCCGTCAAGCGGAAGAACACTCGCTCTTGGCCTTGCAAACGCCTCACATTTCTCCGCCACTCGTTGCAAGCTGCTTTCCGTCTCCGCGGACGACTTCCGCTAGAGAGCAGCAGATCGCTTGCTCAACCAACCCTTCAATCGATTTTCTGTCTTCCGAGCGTCCAACTCCACGTCAGACGGGCAGAGCCCGCTCCAGACGACAGAACACCCACCACTTCACTCAAGCAACAAATGTTTATTCACACACTCAACAAGAAGGACGCAGCTTGAAGAGGCTGTTGTGGGGTCCGCGGACGAGCGGCGGGCTGCCGGCGCCCTGCCCGTGGCGGCGGAGGAAGGCGCTGCGGAGGACGAGCTCGTAGTCGGCCCGCAGGTACGCGTTCTCCTGCAGCAGGCGGCGCAGCAGCTCGACGGCGGCGCGCGAGAAGACGGCCGGCGGGAAGGCGACGCGCGGCCAGGGCGGCTGCGCGGGCACGTGGTCCGCGTGCTGCAGGGCGGGAGTGAGCGGAGGGGCGGCGGACTCACGAAGGGCCACTTGCCGCTCAGCAGCGTGTACAGCACGACGCCCGCCGAGTACCAGTCGTTGGAGAACGGGTCGTACTCCCGCTGCCACGCGATCTCGGGGCTCGTGTACGGCCTGCAACGACCAGTGGATTGTGGGAGGCGTCCGAGGGCTCACCGCGTGCCGCAGAAGGACTTGGAGCGGCCCAGACGCGACTCCATGGCGCGCGCGAAGCCAAAGTCCGCCAGCTTCGCGTTGCCGTGCGCGTCCAGCAGAATGTTCTCCATCTTCACGTCGCGATGGACGACGCCGCGCGCGTGCACGTACTGGAGGGCGTCGGCCAGCTGGCGGAAGAGGACCGCCTTCTCGGCCTCCGCGTAGCCGGGCGAGGCCAGCGCCACGTCCAGGAAGGTGCCGCCCGGGTAGAACTCGGAGAGGAACACGGCCGTCCTCGCGTCCGCCCAGAACACCTGCAACAAGGGGGTGGATGAATGGAAGGCGTGCCCTCCGCTCACGTCCAGCGAGCGGCAGACGAACGGGTGGCGCATGAGCGGCGAGATCTCCAGCTCGCGGCGCAGGAACTTGGCGGCGTACTTGGGCGAGAGGGCGCGCGTGTCCACCACCTTGACGGCCACTTCCGCGCCGAAGCGCCCCGACCACACGCGGAACACACTCGCGGCGCCGCTCTTCGCGACGCGCTCGGCTTCGGCCAGGCGGCCGCCCACGCGGCGCTCGATGGCCGCCGCCCGCGCGAGCTCCTCGTCGGGCGGCTCCTGGCCGCACTCCAGCGCACTCGGCGGCTGCTCGAAGGCGAAGGCCGACTCGCGGAACATCTCGACGGCGACCGGTCGGGCGGCAGAGTACGCGAATGGCGGAGGAGCTGCGAGGATGTTGATCGCTGGAGTCTGCATGGAAAAGAACGGCCGGCCGATGCAAATGCGGGCGCATAAAAGCCGGCCGGCTCGAGGCGCCCCGCCATTCAAGTGCGCGTGCCCTTGCTCCCTCCCCGCTCTCCCGCCCGCCGCCCGCATGTCCGACCTGCCGCTGAAGCTGGAGCCCGCCGAGCGGCTCGTGTTCGCGGGCAAGAAGCTGGGCGCCGAGCCGGCCAACGCCACGCTCAAGGTCACGAACCCGACCGCCGACCGGATGGCCTTCAAGATCAAGTGCACGAGCAACGAGATGTTCCGCATCCGGCCCGTGATCGGCGTCGTCAAGGCGAAGGAGGAGACGACTGTCACGGTGAGTCCTCTGCTGCGTTCTCCTCCCCCCACTCACCCGCCGCCCGTTGCAGCTGATCTTCAACGCGGGCAAGTCGGTGCCGGAGAACGGCAAGCACTACTTCGCCGTGTACGCGATCAAGGCCGCCGACGAGAAGAAGAACGGGCGCGCCGTGTGGGCCGAGCACAAGGGCGATCCGGACGGCCAGAAGAAGCTCTACGTGGACTTCAAGAAGGAGGGCGACGAGGACAAGAAGGACGAAAAGAAGGAGGACAAGGAGGAGAAGGACGACGACAAGAAGGTGAGTGGCCCTCCGGCCGCCCCCACTCCCCTTGCAGGCCGATGAGAAGAAGGACGAGAAGAAGGAGGAGGGCGACGACAAGAAGGACGACAAGGCGAGTGCTCGGTCAAATATCCTCTAACGCTGTCCCGATCGCCCGCTTGCAGGACGAAAAGAAGGACGCCGACAAGAAGGAGGAGAAGGAGGACGAGAAGAAGGAAGAGTGATCCCCCCGTTGTGTCCCCTGTCCGTGCAATAAACAGAACGTTCCGAGTCCCGTTGATCGTTTGGGTTGCGGCATGCCGGCGGGGTCGCGGGAGAACAGCGATAGTGCTCCGTGATCTCTGCCACGGTCGTTTTAACGCGCGGCTTTTTTGCCCCAGACGCGTTCCCCTGCCGCTCGGAGTGCTGGCGCCACAACCCGAGCGAGTCCGTTGCCGGCTGCTTCCGAATCCGCGGCCTGCCGACCGCCCGCATGCAGGTCCAGTTGGACGTCACGGAGCTCTCGCGCTACTGCCCGTAGCTTCTGCTTGGTGTCTTCGTTGTCAGTGGAATAAACGAGCGCTTCTTGTGGTCGCGGAGCGGGAGCGGGGAACACTCGGCAGGGCGAGTCGTCCGTTTTATCGCCCACCGAAGGGCCGACGACTCTCGCCCGGAATCCGCTCGTTTTCCGCCTCGCCGGCCGCTTTCCCCCAGCCGCCCGCATTCGCCGCTCTCCCTCGCCGCTTTCCGTTTTTCGCCACCGATTTCAGTTCCACTCACATTCTTCGATCGCCATGGCCCGCACGAAGCAGCCCGCCGCCGGAGCGCGCGCCGCGACGCCCGACAGCCAGGAGGACGTCGAGCACTCCGAGCAGTCGGACGCCCAGCCAGAGGCCCCGTCGCAGGACGCACCGGCGGCCAAGAAGTCGCGCGGCCGCCTGAAGAAGGGCTCCAAGGGCGGCAAGAAGGAGAAGAAGCCGGCGGCCGAGGGCGTCAAGAAGAAGCGCGCCCCGAAGAAGCGTGTGGAGTCGTTCTCGTGAGTTCTCTCCCCTCCGTTCAATCACTCCCTTTAGGGTGTACATCTACCGCGTGCTCAAGCAGGTCCATCCGGACACGGGCATCAGCTCGAAGGCGATGAGCATCATGAACTCGTGAGTCCCTCCGCATCCCCTTGTCCACTCACCTCGCGTCTTCCAGCTTCGTGCGGGACACGTTCGAGAAGATCGCCATGGAAGCGCAGCACCTCTGCACGGCCACCAAGAAGCAGACGCTGAAGTCGCGCGACATCCAGGCGGCCGTCCGCCTCGTGGTGCCCGGCGAGCTCGCGAAGCACGCGGTTTCGGAGGGCACCAAGGCTGTCGCCAAGTACGCCGCCTCCACGAACGCCTCGCCCGACAAGATCTGAGCGATCGAACGGAACTCCCACTCATCTCTTCATTGTTCTCTGGTCTCGAATCTCTTTGAAGTTCCCGTAATCTCGTGTGGTCTCTCGCAATCCATTGATCTGTTTCTCGTACTTATTGTCTCCCTCGTCTAATCTGTGGAAGATCTGTAGTAAAGTCGAATCACTACGAATGCAGGGGGGATTCGATTCGTTCAAGCAAGAGGTTTTGCTTCTTTTGTTGCCCACCCGATCCTCCCGGCGGTCCCCGGTTGACGGCGGCCGTCGTCTACGGCATGCCCTTCACCGTCCAGCTCTCCATCCTCCTGATTGCGGTGGAGCGGCGAGTCGTTTTCCGCGAGCGGCACACGTACGAGAACCGCGGCTCGCAGTCGGTAAAGACGGCGGCGAGTTCTCGCGCCCTTCTTCCGGCCACTTCTGCTCTGCAGACCGCCCTGTTCTCCTCCCTGTTGACCCTCAAAGTGGTCGCCTATTTCGTGCTCTTCCCCGAGGAGTCGGCCGACTCGAATTTGATCCGCGCGCCGGAGTCTGCTGGCTGTACGGGCTGGTCGTGAGTTCCCGCTCGCTCCGCTCAGCCGACCGCTCGTCCAGAAGTTCGGCCGGCTTCAACGGCCAATTTGAGCGTGCGGCCGACAAGCGAGTGACACGTGTCGTTCCTTGACGGAAGAATTCCGCAAAGCTGCTTTGAAGGCAGGCGGGGTTGGACGCAGAAGAAAGCGATGAACGAGGCGCGTGTTCTGCCTGCTTCGAAAGGCTCCGTATCGACCAAAAGAGCTGCAGATGTCTTTTGCCTTGGACGCCTTTCTATTGTTGCTCATTTCAACGTTCTTTTTGGACAATGGGCTGGAAGACGGGGTGTTCAAATTCGACTACAATCGAGTCGGTTAGTGTGTTGCTGATCGATCTTTGACGTTCTGCTCACGTTCGGGCGGCTTCCACTTACGGCAGGGGAGCCGGTGCGGGCGAACTTCCACTTCGCCGTCGTTCCGCTCGTGATCTCGACCGAGGAGTGCGGGGAGCGGCGGGGCGGGTGCTCGCTCTACTGCGACGATGGCGCGTTTTTCTCGCCCTTCAACGAACAGACCGCCTGTAGACGCGGTCTCGTTTCTGTACAGCGACTTGTCCTGCTTTCCGATCAGCGCGCCGCTGTTCCTCTGCTCCAACTCGTCCACCTACACGCCGCCGCGGGGCTGCAAGAACCGCTTCTTCGGCAATTTTGCTCGAGATTCGGTTCGGTGCGGAGAGGACGAGCAGGCAACGCCGCCGTTCATGCTAGAGTTTGTCGAGGGCACTTCGATGCAGGCGACGTCCGTTCGGGAGGTTCTTCCTTCCTCATCGTTCGTTCCAGCGGCTTCAACCGGCTGCCCGCTCTCTTGGGTCTCGGGCTTGAGGATGCGAGTGGCCACGTGGGCTTTTGCAACAACTGCACGCGCAGCAGAGGATCCGGGCGAAAGGCGGGCGTCTCCTGATGGGCGCCGTGGACCGAGGAGGCATGAACGATCGGCTGGTACACGCTGGGGTGGACATTTGCTGATCGCTTGACTTTGTTCGGCGACGAGTGGGCCTTGGGATGGCTGAAGAGGGGCCGTTTGAATAAAGCAAGTGAAAATAAACTGTTGGATCGCTTGGTGAAAGGAAGCGAAAGGTTGACGACGGCTCATCATTCGATCAACGATCTCCTGTTTATTGCCCCTCGCCGCGTCCTCCAGTTGATTGCTCCTGTTCGGGCCTTTCGATCGATGTTTGTTTCTCGAACGGCCGGATGATTCGAGTACTCATTAAAGAGAGCTCTCCACTTGCTCCCGTCGGATGACTCACGATCAGCGAAAGCCGAATGGACGGCCGGACGGAAGCGCCTTCACTTGATTCTTGCGATCGATCGAGTATTTGATTTGATTCAGCTCGTTTTCCGCATGAATTCCAGCGTCTTGCACCGCTGAGAGCTCGCCGACTTCTGCGGTCGCTTCCACGCGACGGCCGTCCAAACTGGACGGAGTGCCCGGCGGCCGCTTCCAGCTCGTCTTCGAGCCGAAGAGCAGGGAGGGCGACGGAGAAAGCGCCGTCTCGTTGTGCTGCCTGCAGCTCGGCGGCCACTCGTTCGTTTGGCTCCGCTTCACGCTCTGGTGCGAGGACGGCAGCGATCGCAAGAGCCCCGAACTCGGTGGGCGTGTGGACTTGCAGCAATGATCTCTGGGCGTTGCAGAAGACACGGAGATCTTCGCAGCGGGAGACGCCTGTGGATGGACGATCGCGGACCTCGTGCCGTGCGCGGGCTCCGTTTTCTTCTGCTGCCGCGGTGGTGCTCGAAACAAACGTGTAGCCGATGCTCTTCCGATTGGCCTCCGGAAAACAAAACGAACTTTTACGAATGAATCGCGTTTATTTCTTCGAAACGGCAACAATCATTCGACGTCCGAACCGCTGTTCTTCTTGAAGTGAACCGTGGGAACGAAGGAGGTTTGGGCGGGGCGCGTGCACGCAGAGCGGCGGACGAGCAGCCCGACCACGAGTCCGCACAGGATGCAGACGAACGCGAGCGCGATGAGCGTCCAGTGGGAGTGGCCGGAAGGTGGATTGATCACGTAGACACGTCGCTCGAGGAAGCGATCGTCCGAATTGAAGATCGGAAAGGCGTAGAGACGGGATTTGAGGTCGGAATCGAACGCGGCGTCCTCGTACGTGCGGAGACCCTCAGGCAGGTAGAAGTAGTGTCTGCAAAGGAAGGATTAGAGCTACGCTGTCTGAACTGCTTACCCTTTGTAGCGAATCAGGTAGTGCTGCGGGGCGTCTTCGCGCTTGGGCCGCACGATCAACGTCATCCCGAACTTGTGCAGAAGAACGTGCTTTTTGTCGCGAATCAACCGCTGCTTGTGGCTGTCCGAATCGACCGCGCAGTGCACGTTGGGATCATGCTAAAACGAGACAGGGCTGCAGTGCAGTCTTGACGACTCACGAAGCAGAGCGCCTGAATTTCCTTTTTGATGCGGGGAGAGAGTTCGTCGTCCGGGATGTCGTCAAAAGAGAGGCGTGCGATAGTGTAACTCGTGATGCAGAGGTCGCCTCCGTGGCTGTTGGTAGGGCACTCCCAAAAGCTAAAGAAGATCTGGCTATCAAGTTTGGAAGGCCTAATGACTCACCAATCCCGCACGTCGTAGACGGTCGTCGCGTTCACGAGAAGCCAGTGTTCGAAGAAGAACTCGTGAGTGGAATTCAAGCGGTCCGGGACCGGTGCGTATCGCAGAGTCGGAGAAGACCTGAAGTTCGTTTCGATGGGAATGATGCTCTCTTCTCTCCTCACGTCGTCCACAGTCGAAGTCGGTCGAACGGGAGGTCCGGATGCTTCCAATAGACGTAGTCCTTCTCGCCGTCGATCGGAAGCAAAATCGAAGAACGCATTCCTTCATCATACGCCACCCCGTTGTGCGCTTCGACGGAGTGGCGGTATTCTGCTAAAAAGAACGCAGAAGTGGATGGATGTCGTGCGAAACACTTGCTTTGGATGAGTTTGGGCCAACGAGACGATTCCAGCTCGCACACCTCGAAGTACTCGCGGAAGTCGCCCTCCTCGAGCGGGTGGTAGCGGTCGCTGTCGGGAATGTAGGGCGGCCGAGTGGCTGAATGGAGCGAATCGAATGAAAGATCCCCGAAAAGGCGTCTTACCTAAACACCCGCTCGGAAGGAAGGCGAACAGGAGCAGGAAGAGAGCGGTGATCATGTTTAGTTCTTCGGAGAAAGCCCTGCAAAGTTGGTGATCAATTCAAAGAGTCTCTCCGCAACGAGCGATGGCCGGCAAACGCGGTCGACGGGAGCAAAGCGGCGAGCAAAAGTGAACAACGAACGAGCGGATAACCGCCGAACGCGTCTCGTCGTTCTCGCGGACAGCCAGGAATGCGGATCAATGCATAGCGGTGGCCCACGTGCGGAGCCGAGCGGATAGAAAAAAGCCCGCCGATGTCGTCGTCGAACGGACACGCCGCCGCGCAAACGAACGGCAGCGGCGGCCGAAAGTCCGCTCGATCGAGCACTTCTAAGAACGAACAAACGAAAACAAACGACCGGAGTTTCGAAGGGCGGACGACGCCGATGGCGTCGTGGACGAGATCGTTTGCTCGAACGCGGCAGGCATCCCACTTTTCGCACATCCAAAGGTGTGAGCAGTCCAGCAAGTCTGCTTCAACATGCCGGAATAAAGAGTACCGCCTTGTACGCTCCAGCGGTCAGCGAACGGCTGGAGATCGTGTGAAAGAGCCCCTAATCAGGCAATGAACTTCGTCTTTGCTGTAGCTTATTGCAAAGGGCGTCCATCGGAGCGGGCAAGAACCGAACTCGCTTCTTCCTCGATGCGAATGAGGCGCTCTATTACTGGCAACGAGCTGTAGCTTCGCCATTGACCGCTGCCGAGTTCTCTGTCCGTGCGGCCCGCAGCAAGGAGTAAGCGGTGGACTTCGGGGATCCCGATCGCGTGAGTCGGCGGTCTCCTCCACCGCCTGCTTTCAGCTCCGCTCGTTGTAGATCGGCGGCTTGATGATCGCGCAGGCCGAGGAGAGTTTCTTCTACCGCTCTCCATCGATGCTCCACCCGACCATCTGCTTGCAGCCGCCCGACTCGCCCCACAACTCGAGCTGGACGACCGTCTCTCGACTCGCCACTCGACCATTCGTGCTCTTTTCATCCGTTCGCCTTCTTGCTCCTAACAACAAACCCACGAGCTGCGACGAGCGACCGTACACTCGTGGAAATTGCGGCTCGAATTCGCGCCGCTCGCCTCGGGAATTCCAGCCGGGATTTTCGGCCGGCGGCTGCTCGTCGCTCATTTCCGCCCGCCCGCTCATTCCTCCGACCGGTCGGCGGTCCCGGCCGGCGGTCTCCTTTCTCCCGCTCTCCCTTCCACTCCTCCAATTCGCTGCTTTCAGCTCTTCCGATCCAACACCCGAAGCGAATGGCGCGCACGAAGCAGCCGAAGGCGAAGGCGGCGGTCGCGGGCGGCGAGCGGGGCGACGCGCCCGAAGTCCCGCCGGTCGCTGCGGAGCCGCCGGCGGCCGCCAAGACGACGAAGAAGGCGGGCCGCCCGTCCAAGGCGACGGCCAAGGAGGACGCGAAGCCGCCGGCCGGCGTCCACAAGAAGAAGGCGGCTAAGAAGGCGCCGAAGAAGGGCCGCGGCGGCAAAAAGCACTACGATTCGTTCTCGTGAGTCCCCTCGCCCATTTCTCCATTCAACCACTCCCCTAGGGTCTACATCTACCGTGTGCTCAAGCAAGTGCACCCCGACCTCGGAATCAGCGCGAAGGGCATGAGCGTGATGAACTCGTGAGTCCTCTTCTCTCTACTGCCCACTCATCCCTTCAGGTTCATGAACGACATCTTCGAGCGCCTGTCCGAGGAAGTGAAGCACCTGCTGAAGCACTCGGGCCGCCAGACGATGAGCTCCAGCGAGGTGCAGGCGGCCGTCCGCCTCGCGCTGCCCGGCGAGATCGCCAAGCACGCCGTTTCGGAGGGCACGAAGGCGGTCACGAAGTACGCGGTGAACACCCGCAAGTCCACGTGAACCTTCTGTTGTGTCTCGTTTGAAGAGGAATAAATCGATGTGCGGTTGCTCGTGGGCATTCGGGTCGAGTGGACAGTCGAGAGGGCAGTGGAATGGTCGTCGGGTGGTGCTGCTCGAGCAACAAGCCGCCTGTCCGCTGAAGAGGCACTCGATCGAGGACCAGACGGCGTGTGACCGCCTAAAAGGAGTGACCCCCGGCCATTCCGAACGAATGGATGGGAAGGATTGTGGCACTTCCGCTCGTCGCCGCCCCCGATCGCGTCGAGTGTCGGCGCGAGGCCGAAATAAACAATCCGGGCGAACAATCCGCGAGCAATCGGGCCGGCAATCGGCGTTCAAATCGGCGGCGTTCGGCTCTCCGCGGCCTGCAGACGGGCGGCGTCCATCGCGCCCGGCCGGCCGCCCGCTCTTTCTCGCCGCTTTCCGTTCGGGCGGGGGAACGCGCGATTTGTCATCGTTTTTGCGTCCATTCGTCTGTTGATTCCTCCCGCTTCAGGCAGGATGGCCGACGAGACGCTCTTCCGCTGGGAGCAGGAGGACTTCTTCGAGTGCTACGGGAAAGCGCGTTTCGACGACCAGTGGAGCAGCCCCGAGTTCGAAGTGACGGGCGTGCCGGGGGCCAAGTTCTCGTTGACGTTCTACCCCAAGGGGGACGAAGACGACGACGAGGACGAGGAATTCTCCGCCGCTTACCTCCACGTCGAGGACTTCGGCGGCCACTCGTCCATCCGCGTCAAGTAAAAACTGTGGCTCGACACCGGACGCTTGGGTGGACCGGGGAAGTGGGGTGCGTTCTTTTCTTGATTATTTCACCGCTCTTTCTTTCCCTTCAGAGAGCGAGCACAAATTCGTCGCTGGCGATGGCGGCGGTTGGGGGACTTCGCGTTTCGCCTCGCTGCGCTGCCTGGAGAAGTTCGGCCGCATCGGTCCGCTCTTCGTCTGCTGCTCTGTCCGGCCGCTGGATCCGATCGACGCGGTCGAGTGGGCGGAGAAGGCGGGACCGACGGCTGTCTGCCGCAAGATCGCCGCCACCTTCGACTCGGGACACTTCGCGGACACCGAAGTGCGCGTCGGAGGGAAGGTCTTCAAGGTTCGTCCCCTTCCACCCTCCTTTCTCACTGCTTCTCTCCGTTCAGGTGTCCCGCGCGATCATCTGCGCCGGCTCGCCGCACTTCCGCGCGATGTTCACGAACGAGACGAAGGAGAAGGAGCGCGGCATCGTGGAGATCAAGAAAGTGGGCGCCGACCTCATCGAACTCCTGCTCCGCTTCCTCTACTCCGGCGAGGTGAGGGACCTGCCGAAAGTGGCCGCCCGCCTCCTGCCCGTCGCCGACTACTACGAGGTCCTCGAGCTGGCCGTAAGCCCTTCGTTTGTTTCGTTCTTCCACTCGTCTTGTTGCAGGCGCTGTGCATGGAGGCGCTGCTCGCCCGAGTGTCCGTCCAGTCGGTCCTCCGCGACCTGCAGCTCGTCTTTCGCCACGACCACGAGGCCGCCTTCAAGCGGAAGTTCCTCGCGTTCGCCAGCAAGCACATCAAACACGTGCGCCAACAGCCCGGCTGGACGACCGCCTTCATTCGGGAGAACGCGGAGATCGCGGACGCGCTCTTCGAAGTGGCCCACGTGTGATTGGAATCCTTTGTGTTCGAAATGCCACTTGTTTATCGTTCTGAAACCGGATAAAAGAATTGTTTTCCGCTGACTCGCTCCGCAGCAGCCACGTTCGAATCGCAAGCAAGCAGGGCAATCGGCAGAGCGGAGAACCGCCGAATGACTGCGGGGCAATCGCGGCACACAGCCCTCCAGCTCATGCTGCCCACCATTCCGCACTGCGCATTCCTCGCGCGATGACCAAAATTGCGCGAGGAATCAATTCACTGCTGTTGGCGCCTTCAAAGCAAATCGCTTCTTCACGACCGGCCGCTCGAAGCGGCGGACGGCGGCGAGAAGATCGGCGTGTTGGACACCTTTTACGGACTGGAGTTGCGGACAGCGATTCTCGCTCTTTCTTCAGCTTCCTCAACAGAGCGGAAGAAAGCAAGCAGATCTGCGGCGATGTGCTGGACTGCTTTCAAGTAGAGGCGGACGCGAGCAGCCGGACGGCCGCCCTCCTGCTGGTCGCGTGCAAGAGCGCAACACTCCGTCCAGGAAGTGGAAGTGGAATTCAAACAGAAGACGATCACCGCTCGAGCGCCCGTCGAGGTGCCCACCAGAGGAAGGTTGGCCTCCTTCGAAGCCTCCCGCAAGTGGATCCACCCGACCGCGGATCCCAACGCCTTTCTCGTGTCCGCCTTCTACTTGAGCAGAGTCGTCAAAGAACTGCCTCGATTGGAGTTCGTGCAATTCGGGCCCGGTCTCCAGGCCGTGCACGTCCACGACAAGCGGGTGTTCGCCGTCCACTGCACGGACACCCGTCTCCAACTCCTTCGCTCCCGCTTCCGCAATCGGAGCTACGATTTCGACGACCTCGCAACTCGTCTGCGAAGTGACCGAGGAATCACCTCATTGCCCCGCTCGTTCGTGTGCAGCTTCGTGCAGAGCAATCTTCTGACCGTTTTGGTGACCACGAAGAGTTTGATGGGCGAGGTCGAAGCGTTGTGCACCTTGCTCGACGACCACAACGATTGCTGGCACGAAGTCCGGTGCCATCTGTCCGTGGGCGTTCGTGGACGAAATCTTGTGCCTTTATCCCGCGTTGGAGAGAAGGCGGTGCACGAATTCCACTCCTTTCGCGCCCCGATCGGGTACACGCTCTTTTCTCAGCCACTCGGCGTGGTTCCGCGTGCTGAAGTTCGAGGGCGTGCAGGTGGACTTGCCGCAGCGGGGCGCCTGCCGTCCGCTCGCGACCACCGGCTTCTACCTCAACAAGATCGCGTTCGTCTCGCCGTTCCGCTTCTTCCTTCGCCCGAACTTCGACGTGCGGCAGTTCCTGCTCGGCGAGAGCGGCAGCGATCGAACGCTCCTACAATCTGGTGCAACTGCCGCCGCTCCGGCGATCGCCCAGTCGAGAACTGGCCGGGAGGACGAAGCGGGTGGGCAACACTCCTTCCTTCCACTTCTCTCGTTCAACTGCAGAAGAGCTGCAACGCGCCATCCGAGAGTTTCTCCAGCCGTCCGGAGGAGCGGGCGGGGCCGTCCGGCTTCCAGCGAGACGAGCCTTCCGATCTGTCGAGCGAGCAGGAAGCCGACTCCTCCGAAGCGGACGAAGCAGCTGACTAACTCCAACCTAGTGTGTTGTGGGAATAAAAACGTCTGCATTCTTGCAAGAGGCAGCTCTCGTTCGTGTCAATCAACGGAAGCAGGACCCTTGTTCACGCCCGAACGTCTCGAATAAGCGATCACTGTGGAAGAACATGAAAGTTCGGAATAAAAAAACGAATATAAGAGCCTCGATTTACGAACTTCTGTCAAAAACGTGTCAGGGGGGGGGTTGACACGTTTTTGACAGACCCTGTGAAAATCGTGTACGCAAACCGGGCATCTGTCAAAAAATCGTTACGAATTCTGACAGACGGAAGTTTTGTGTTCCGGAAATGAGCGAACTGCCGAATTTCCGTTCGCGTTTTTGGCGTCTGTCAAAATTCGTTACGATTTTTGACAGCTGTCCGGTTTGCGTTCGCGGTCCAAAAAATGTCGTTTTTGTGTTCGCGATTTTGGCAATTTTCCACGGGCAAAAACTGTCAAATTCGCGTTCGAGGGGGCAAATCTGTCCGAAATCGTAACGATTTTTGACAGCTGGTAAAAACGTGAACAAAAATCCGACAGTCTGCGCTCATTTCGAACAGAAAGCACGCGACGGTCAAAACCGTGAACGCGAATTGACCGGCTGTCAAAAATCGTAACGAATTTTGACAGACGCCAAAAACGCGTACCGAAATCCGGCAATCCGCCGATTTGCGTTACGTTTCCAGAGCACGTCTGTCAAAAACGTGTCAACCCCCCCCCCCCCCTGACACGTTTTTGACAGAAGTTCGTAAATCGAGGCTCTTATATGTAAGCGGGGCACTGGGGGAGGTGACGGCAACGGTGAGATCTCGGGAACGGGTGGACGGATTTGGATGGGGTTTTTTGCAATCGATAGAGGAGCTCGAGGAGGTAGGGCGAAACGAAAAATATTTCATACGATTTTTGATTTAAGGTTTTTATTGAAGTTTGAAATTTGAACGGCCGTGGGGCAGTGGGCGGGAGGCGTGGCGCAGTGGGTTGCGCGTGGGGTTGGGAGGCGGGGAGGTCGATGGTTCGATCCCGGGTAACGGCGTTTTCGAAATCGGTAATGGTGAGGAATAAATAGCTGGAAATGGTCAAGAATGTTTGGATTTGACGATTGGCCAAGAAATGGTGCCATAAGAGCGGAAATGAAGGTTGGAACGAAAATGAGGAAATTACGATTTGAGGGAGCGGTAATGGAAAAGATGGATGACATGACACGAAACCGAAAAAGGTTGTGGGTTGGACGTCGTCAATTTGCAGTATGTCGGATGTTTGGCGTGGTTGGGTGGGCGGGCTGGGCCAACGAACATTCGAGGAATCGAATAGTTGCAGTGGGTTGGGGTATGTGGTGGGCTGAACAGTGTATAATGATGTCTGTGAGTTGGGGATTTGGTCGCGTTTGAGTACGCGAGTTGATTTTGCGCGCAATGGAATGTGCGAGCATGATGTACGGCATGGTTGAAGGTTTAAAGAAACGAGCAGATGACTGAAATACCGACTCGATGTGGCGTAAGCCGAACTGGAGAGTGACAGCGGAGTCATTTATCCTGAGGCTTGGTATTTGTTTCGAGAATTGAACAATGGATTAACAGGCTTAAAGCCGCCGCAGGCGGCTTTTAAGCCTATGTTATCACTAGCCGAGAGGGCCGAAGGCCCGTTTCGGCTAGTAAAAGAACGAAGCCCCGCAGAGTGCTCGCCAGTGAAGCAAATTCGTGATTCATGCTCGCTGTGACCCCCAACTCATTCGAATCATTTGGCTGCCAACCGGACGGAGTGATCGGCGGTCTGCCCTCTTCTTTCGTCCGACTGACATCATGACCGTCCCGTCCGACTCGTCGTCCGCCTCGTCCAACCCGCCGTCCGCCGCCTCCGCCGCGCCGATCCCGGCGAGCATCGCGGCGCCCGGCACTCCGGCGAACCCCGCCCTTGCCGTCGATGTGGCGACCCAAACGGCGGAGGCGGCGAAGAAGGAGAAGCCGGAGGAGCCGAAGGCGCCCGTCCCGCCGCCCAACTGCCTCCGCGGCGTCTCGGACCCCGTCGCGCTCCACATGGCGTCCAACCTGGAGGGGCGGCTGAACGCGCTGCCCAAAGAAGTCGCTCTCTCCTTCTCCGGCTGCGGATTCTTGGGCGAGTTCCGAGCATCCGATGGAGTAACTGGATCGTTGCAGGCACCTACCACTTCGGCGTGATGCTGGCCTTTCAGAAGAACGCAAAAGTCCGTTCATTGCTGTTCTTCACTCATTCCGCTCGCTGCAGGCCCTCCTCTCGCGCGTCACTCGTTTCTCGGGGGCGTCGGCGGGCTCGCTGATCGCCACGCTGATGGTGTTGGCGCCCGAGCAGCTGGAGGACGGGCTGCACCAAATGTACGCGATGGCCGACGAGCTCCACCGCCTCCCGTTCGGCGCCCTCTCGCCCGGCTTCTACCTGGCCGAGCGGCTGGGCATGCTGTGAGTGGGGAGATTGCGACTCACTACTCGCTTGCTGCTTCCAGTGTGAACCGCTACCTCCCGGAGGACGTCCAGAAGGCGAACGGGCGGCTCTTCATCTCCCTCACGCGCCAAAAGGACAAAACGAACCGGCTGGTCAGCGAGTACGCGGACAAAGTAAGTGCTCGCCTTTTTCTTCTGCTCATCTCTGCTCCTTGAAGGACTACCTCTCGCGTTGCTTGAGTGCGAGCTGCTTCATCCCGATCTACTCGAGGCAAGTGCCGTCAGATGGAAGGGCGAAAGTGTGCTTTCAGCGGCTACTGGGCGGTTCCTCCGGTCATCGACAACGAGGTTAGTGCCCGCCCGCCTTCTCCTCATCCTCCCGTCCGTTGCAGCCGTACATCGACGGCGGCTACACAAACAACCTGCCGATCTTCGAGGACATGCCCACGATCACGGTCTCGCCCTTCTCGGGCTCCGCGCTCATCGCGCCGCAAGACCGCAATCGATTCGAGTGGCGCATGACGCTGGGCTCGCAGATAATGAAGGTCAACATGCAGGTACTCTCGATTTAACCCCCTAATTTGCATGAGAGTGGGAAATTCTTGTGGAATGCGACCGGAAAACACTCGCCGCACAACAAGGGCGAATTGCCGGAATGTAGCCAGCGAGTCGAAGTGAAAACAGCGAATTTCCCACTCTCATGCTAGTTAGGGGGTTAAACGAAAGAGTACTCGACATGCAGAACATCCTTCGGTGAGTTCCATCCAAAGGCAACACTCACCGCTCGCTTTCAGCGGCGCCCACTCGCTGTTCCCGCCGAGCAGCAACGTCCTGCACGCGTACTACGAAATGGGCTATCGCGACGGCCTCAAGTTCCTCCTCACCAACGGGCTGCTGGAGCGCGGGAGCGGCAGCGAGGTCTGATCGTCGACTGCAGACCGTCCGATAAACACTGCTTGTTCACCCACTCACTCGTCTCCTTTGTGTTTGAAGAACGTGAAAGCAGTCGATCGCTGCAGTTAGAAAAGCAAGCTTGCTTTGGTTCGATCAGAACGCGGGCTTCAGGCAAGAGGTTTACACGGCCAAAAAGTGCCTCGATTGCCACAAACGAACACGTCGTGGGCTGTTTATTCGCGAGACTTTCGTGGACAAGGAAAGAACGGCTACTCGGCGGGTCGGGCGGTCTCCAGCTCGGGCGGCGGCTTGAAGTACGTGGCGAGGTTCTCGTTCGGTTTGGCCTGAGTGTCGTCCTTCTTCTGCGGCGTGTCCTCCGGCTTCTGCGGAGTGTCGCCCTGCTTTTGCGGTGTCTCCTGCTTGTTGGCTTCTTTGGTGTTGCCCGTCTGCAAGCGGGGAGGTTGAAGGAAAGGAAAGGAGTGTTCACTGACCGCCTTCACATCGTCCTTCCCCTTCTTCTCGCCGTCGAACTCGGCCACCGGCGGCCAAACGACGATCAGCACGCCGGCTCCAATGGTGAGCAGGACGGAGATCAACGCGTAAGCGAAAGCCGACACGTAGACGCGACTCAGCACGCTGCCGAATGCTTTGATGGCGTACAGGACGGCCTCCACGAGCGCGAACACGGCGCTGACAGCGCCAAGGCCCAGGTACTGCAAGAAGAGTGAGTGAAGGAGGAGAGGAAGCTGGACACTCACGACCAGCGGCGGCATGCTCATCCGCGTAACGCGCAGCCCGTGCAGAATGGCGGCGATCAGGAGCAGCAGGATCCCGACGCCCGCAAAGGCCACCGGCACGACGTACTGCAAAGAAGGCGGTCAATGAGGCGGTTCTTTGATTCACGCACCATCGCATCCGAGAAGTTCCCGTTCTCGACCACGAGCGCGAGGGTGAGCGAAACGAAGCGAGTGAGCTGAACGAACGGGAGTGATCGCCGAGCATCCCGCCTTCCACTCACAACGGCGGCCTCGATCAGCGCCTGATGAACGCGGAGCCGAGTGGACATCGCGGAGCAGTGGAGAGCAGAGCGAACAGCCGCCAGTCAGCCGGTCGACGTCAAGAAATGCCCGGTCTGCCGAATGAACGATCGGCGGGCATTCCTCTTCAAAGGCTGGATTTGTTTGCCGTTGGTTTGTTTCTTTGTCGTGCTAAGTAAGCACTAGTCACTTGCCTTCGTGATCGCTCGAAGCGGGCATTTCAACACGTCTGCTCTTTGGACGGTGATTCAAACGTCCGAATTGTTGACTGCTCACTCACTTGCCCTTCTAATCAGCAACCTCCTTCTGACCGGTCGGAAAGCGGAGCCCGACGATCACAAACATTCCGTCCGCCGCCGTCGTCGTGGGTTGTTTGCATCCGAAAGGAGGCCGAATTTATGCGAGGTCTCGACCGGGCGGGCGGCCAGTGATTCAGTTTACGAGCGGGAAGCCTCGCCCTCTTTCCGTTGGGTCATCCCGGCTCTCTCGCGGGATCATTCCTTCGATTTGACGAGAGATTCCTTCCCGGGTGTTGCGCGTGGAACAGTCGGAGGAGGCGGCCGGAAGGAGCGGCGGCGGCGTGTTTGCGTTCCGGACGAGTGGCTGGCGGGCGGGCGGGCGGCGCAAGAGGGCGGAAGGAAGAGAAAGGTTGAAGGTTAGGGCCCGAGAAGGACGAGGATTTCCGCGCAGGTCTTCCGGCGCCCGCCGCCGCCCGCCCCGAATGCAAATTGAGCGAAGTGTGAAGAGGAGACGGACGGCGGTTTGTTGTTCCTCGGCGTGTACTCACGCACGATTAGGCGGATTGGACGGGCGGGCGGGCGGCGGCGAGCGTTGCGTCGAATTGCGCGACTTCGCACCTCCCGCCGGCCGTCCGCTTCTTCCCGGCGGTCGGGGGATCGAGAGGGAAGATCCACGGGCTGCCTTCCGTCGATCTCGATCGTAAATCCGGCCGCCGGCTGCGTGCTCGTTAATGAGGGGCTCGGTTTACGACTCGAAACTGCCGGCTGCTCGTCTTCCGATCGAAAGCGATCGGCCGCAGAAAAAGAGCTCGCTGCTGCCTGCTGGAAAAAAGAAGTGACATTTCTTTCGGCTTCCGTTCCTGCGCATCGAACGGCTCGTCGATTGTTTCGATTCGAAGCTCTTTGGTGGAATCGAAAGGTCCACGCACACCCCTTTTCCTTTCGAGGGGCTTCATTCCTCTCGGTCTTCTTCCT
Source organism: Aphelenchoides fujianensis (assembly GCA_024699865.1). Classification (NCBI taxonomy): domain Eukaryota; kingdom Metazoa; phylum Nematoda; class Chromadorea; order Rhabditida; family Aphelenchoididae; genus Aphelenchoides; species Aphelenchoides fujianensis. The sequence continues at coordinate 161,846 of JAMPIO010000166.1, read as the reverse complement.
TCTTCGTCCCCGGCCGTGCGGAATAATTTTTTGTGCAAACGACGATCCCGGCGGTTCTTTCGGGCGATCAGCTTTGCGGCGAATTTCGATCTTATCGCTGGGCTTCGATTCGAAACGCACGCCTTCGATTTGCGGCGAGCGGGAATGTTTTCGAGTGAGTGAAACGAACAACAAGCCGCGAGGAATGCTCGGAGTTGGCAACGAGCTCCTCGTCCTTGTTCGCGATAAGCACGAGCGGAGAGCTTTGAACTCGCCGTCTCGAAGTGTTCGCTTCGTTCGGAGAAACGGCGGGAGTGTTCGTGATCGGGCGAACGACTCCGTTCTCCCCACCGAGCTGATTTTTACGGCGGTCGGAAGGCGGGCGAGTGGGCGCTAATTCACGGGGATCTCGCGCGCCGAATTACACGAACCAAACCTCGCGGCGCGCTCCGAACGAGAAGCCGGCGGTATGAAAGCTCGCGCGCGCGGCGGCGGTGTTTAGCGAGTGGACGGACGGCGGCTTGAATCGCCGCATTTCACGCTTTCAAATCGAATTTGCGTCGAAATACAAAAGCCGACGCTTTCGCCTCGTCGCGTTACGCACTTCGGTTTCGCGCGGTTCTTCACGTTTCATTTCCGCCGCTCTCCGCCCGCCCGCGAACACGACGGCCACCTTCCGCCGCTCGGGAGGACGGAGGACGTGCCGCTTTGGGCTTCTTTTGTTTCGATCTCCTCGTTAATCCGCCCGCCCGCCTCTCGCTTCCACACGGGCGATTCGGCGGCCACTCGAGCGGCCAAATTAGATTCGAGCGGAAATCAATTGGCGGTTTGTGCCGTCGGGCCGCGTTCACGTGGACGTCGACGGCCGCCGGTGGGCCGCGGGATTTCCGTTTTTTTGTTTTAATCCCGCAGAACGACGGGAAAGCAGGGGATCCCGCGGAGCGGAGAAAAAACGACAAATGAGCCGCGCCCTTCGCCGCCGAAGAAGTTTTCGAAAACCGCCGATTTACGAGCGAACAGCCCTCGTTCCCTCGTCGCCCTCCTCTCCTCGCAGTGCAGCGGTAATTAGAAATCGGTGTCGATGGGGTCGTCGAGGCTAACGGTCGGACGACGGAGGATCAGTCGCTTCGAGGTCACTTCGCCTCATAATCTTCACTTTTTATTTCGAGCACAAGGGTCGTGAGTCAACCGTTCGAACTTCCGGCCGCTTGTTTGTCCAATCGAACTGCGCTCTCCTCTTTTCACTGCCGCTCGCTGCTCGTGTTCGTTCGTGAGTCACTGGTTTCCGCTCGCTCTCGTCGACCGCCCGGAATTCACGCGGCCTTTTCGAATGGAAATTCTCGTCTTGCTAATCGCCGTGGGGTCGCGCGGCCAGCATTCGGCCGTGTTTTCCCACGCGCCGCCGCCTGCCGATCCGCGCGATCCGGACGGCGAGTGGCGCTAATCGGAGGGCGCAAATGAGGCGAGAGGGCGCGCGGAATTCGAATTCGCGTCCCGCCGCTCCAGCCGGCCGTCCTCGAGCTTCGGGCGGTTTGATGGACGAGCGGAATGGCCGCGGGCGGGTCTTCGAACACGCTCATCAATCCTCGACGAAACCTCTTTTTTATGTCCCGCGGAATAAAAAGGTTTCCGTCGAGCACGTCTTCGCGCCTTTTCGGACGTGAATTCGATCCTCGAGCGAAAGGCGCCTCCACGCCCCTTTGGCTCGTCTTCTTTCTTGTTTGCTCACGCCGTCCGCCGGCCGGCCGGGACGCGCGATTCGACGGCCGATCGAAGGCGTGAAGCGAGCGGGGCGACAAGTGAGCCAATTTCCGCCGCCTTCACGCCCGCAAAACACATCTGCATTCCGCGCTCTTCGATTGACCGGCCGGAGCGAACGGTTTCTTTTGATGTTCCGCCCGCCCGCCCGCTCGCCGGCCGGCCGGCTGCGTGTCGAAGTGCGCGGTTTGTACACGAGCTTTCCAATGGGGCGCGTGAAGATCGAATTTCTTCTTTGAGTCACTCCTTCGGCCGCGAAGTTGGCGCGGATCGCGGGTCGTGTGAAAGGCGTGGAGAAGACGATCATGAACACAAACAAGCCGGCCGCCCTCTCGCCTCTTTTTAGTGCCCCGAAAGGACGAGCGGCCGCCCGATTAGACGCGCACTTCTCGCCGATGTTTCCTCCGATTTCCGCCTCTTCGTTCCCGGCGTCGCCTAATGGCGGAAATCTCGCGACTTTGCGGCGCTTTCGGCCGCGCGAGCCGGAAATCCGCCGCTCGATCGGGGACTTTCGGGCGGCCGTGTTAATCGCGAGGGGCGACTAATGACTCCTGCACTCCGCGCATCTTCTTTCCGCTTTCTTCTCACCTTCCACCCGCTCGCTCGTCCCTCCTCCAGCCGGCCGGCCGTGCGTTTGACACGCAACGGCCACTCGTCGCTTCCGGCGGTTTGAAGCCGCCGCCCGCCCCCAAGTGGTCATTCCGTTTGGCCGACGGCGACGAGCGGCGCGGGAATCTCGGCGCCTCTAATTGGAAAAAGATTCGAATTCCGAGATGCAACTCCAAAGTTGTGTCTTCGGTTGTGGTGTCTTCTTTCCGCCCTCTACCGTATCGCTTTCTTCTAATCGAACCGCGAGGAGGGCGGCGGCAAACACGCGCGGGCGAGAGCGCGGCGATAATTCATCCGCCGCCCGCCCGCCCGCCGCCCTCTTCACACGATCGATCCGCTCAATTTGCGGACAAAAGAGGGACGAGCGGCCGCCTCGCGACACGCCGAGGATTCGAATCGCGGAGAAAAGTTGGCCACTTTTCGGGATCCTCGAGTGCTCCAAGCGCCTCCTTTTGTCCACTCCCGGCCGCCGCTCGTCCACTTCGCCCCGCCGGCTACTTGTTTCTTTTTTTTTATTAATCACGCCGAAGCCGCCTGCTTGTCGCTGGAATGCGGGACTGCGGAGGACGATCACTCTGCCTCTAACCGAGATCTCACCTTCTTTCCTCTTTTCGGCAGCGAGGAGGCCGCTTGTCACTCCCGATTTTTGTCACTCGCCGCCGCTTGACCTCCAATTAGCGCCTGCGGCATCTCCCACCTCCTCTTTCCTCTTCGTTCTTCTCGTTGCGCACCTCGTTGCGCGTTTCCTCCTGTCGATTGCCCGAATCAATCCGCTCGTTCAGGCATGCGGTGGAGAGTCGCTTTCTTCCTGCTGCTGGCCGTCGGGTGGGCAGCGGCCGGCGGAGTGCCCGAACCAGGTGATTCCCGCTTCTTTTCCTCCAACTGGGGACTTTTGGGTTGTTTTCTGTGGGCTAAACGAATAAAAGAGATTGATGGGCGCGAATTGCCCGAATGCGGCTAATGGAATTAATTTCGGCGGCCACTGGTGGTCGCGCGCCGTCCGCAGATGTCCGCTCGGGCGGCTTTGAGGACGGGTTATGCGCAAACAAGTGATCCTCTTCGCCTAATGACCTCCTTGCCCACAAATGAGTAGCCTTGACACAAACGAGGGAGTAATGGCCGTTGAACAAACAAACCTTCTTAGATTGCAACAATCCACTCATCGCTTTGTCGATTGCAGCAGCCCGAAAGCAATGCCGCGACCACTACCTGGCGGGCGCCTTCCGCTCGGGCGTCTTCCCGCTCTCCAACGGCGGCGAGGTGTTCCGGGTTGGCTGCGAGTTTCCGCAAACGTTCTACCCGCCGCTGCCTGTTGCGACGACCGTCAAGAACTCGCTGCAGACGCCGTTCGATTTGACCAACGAGAAGAAGACGATCGCCTATCAGTAAGTCTTCTGCGTACCGTGAAGGGTCGCGTGTTTGCTCTCGTTAATCCAATAAGCGGCGGTCCTCCAAACGAACCGCGCCGCTTTGTTTTCGCCCGGTTTGTCCAGCGAGCGCATTTCAAAGAAGAGCCGCCGACCAGCTCATTGGATTACAGTAGAGGGAATGCATTGGACTGTTTGCAGGATCACGGAGCGGGAGTTCCTGTCCTCGATCATCTCGAGTGCCGTCTCCTGCGACCAGCAGATGGACGTCGTGTTCCCGCCACCGCCACCCGAGGCGAGCCCGAAGTTGCTGCGGTTCACGGCCGAGACGATCGGCGGCAAGCAGCACGTGTTCACGGCCAACTACAGCCAAGGTAGCGGAGAGCAACAAGCAGAGACTTCATTCGTGTTCAGGGATCACGCCAACCTTCAACCTCGGCCCGATGGGAATGGCGGGCGTCCTCCACCTGCTGCCCGACGATTCGAACAACTTCACCGCCCGCGTCTCCCTTTCGCCGCTCCGCTGTCTGCATCACGTGATCGCCGACAAGAGCTGCGAGTTCGAGCAGTCCTCCCGCCTGCACGACATCGTCGTCGCGTCGACAAGTGCGAGCGAGCTGAGCTTCTCGTTCCGCACGGACTCGCCGAGCGGCTCCCTCTTCCAATTCATCCAAGCGAGCGGCGGCGAGGTGGCCGTGGAGCTCGTCGACGGCTACATCCTCCGGTCGGGCGACCTCCGGCATCCCTTCAAGCTGCTGGCCGACGGCAATTGGCACGAGGTCCTCATCGACCTGAAGTCCCGTCTGATTTGGGTGGACGGGAAGCACAACTCGGCCATGTCGCTCGCCAATCAGGTGCGCGGCCCCGTGCGGAGTGTTCGGATCTCGCTGCAAGGCGTCGTCTCGAAGATCCAGCTGGACGGCGGCCCGTGGGAGTGCCGGAAGTCCGTGATGCTCAACGTGCGCGGCAACGCAAAGCCGGAGATCCTCCGGCAGATCTGCCAGAAAGATCAGCCGTCCTACTGCCAGTGCAAAGCTCCGGCCACCGCCCTCCTCCGAAACGGCTCCGTTCCGCTCTGCTCAACGCCCGACATCGCGAAAGGTGGGAAGAAAGAAGAGAGCGGAGAGTTCAATCCTTGCGGATTCTTCAGCCTGGACTTTTGACCGCAATACGCGCAAGTTGACGTTCTTCTACTCGAAGGCGATGGTCCGCTCCTCGGTCTCCGTCCTCTTCCGTAGCGATGCCGTTTGTTCCTTCTTCTCTATCGTTTAACCAAATAACCGATTGCAGCCGTCCGGCCTCGTCCTCTTCGGGCAGCGGAACGACAGCGGCGAGACCGAACGCTTCCAAGTGGAATTCGACGGCAAAACGATGTCGGCGGGCGCCTGCTTGAACGCAGAGGGCAGCATGCCGTGCCGCTCGTGTCGAATTGAACGGCCGACCGGTGAGTCTCACGAACAATCGCTCACACTCTCGTTCTTTCTTGCAGGCTTCGGGCACAACCAGTGGGTGCGAGTCTCGCTCTTCAAGCACTTCCAGTACGTGTACTTGACCGTCGACGACCAGATCTGCGCCCTCTCGCCTTCGAACGACGCCCTCGACCGCACGAGGATGTACGCGGGACCTGCGACCTCTTCGTTCTTGTTTGTCGGCGGTTCCTAGTAAGTAGTAGAGGGATAGACGTCTCACTAACCGTTCGTTCAGTTATCTGAAGTCGAACGAGCTGACGGAAGTGAAGTCGGAGCTGAAGTTCGAGCTCAACTCCTTCTTCGACCACACAAGTCAGAAGCCGCGTTCTCTGCGCGGGTGCGTGGGCGAGGTGCACGTGGACGGACAGCAGTGGGACCTCCAGAAGGTCTTCAACGAGCAAACGAAACTGCTGAAGTCGCCGGAGAAGGCGGCCGACGTCTTCGCGATGCAAGTGGGCTGCAGCGAGTGCACGATGGACTGCGGCGAGTTCTCCTGCCGTCGGGTGGGCGAGCGGGACGTTTGCGATTGCGGGCAGCAGTTCGGCGTTCCCCTCTCCACGTCCGCCCGCTGTGACAACAAGCCCGAGCCGCTCAGCCTGATCGCCGCCGAGGACGCTTCGCTCGAGTACCGCTTCAAGCGGCCGGTCGGGAAGCGCGTCGTGAAATGGTGGATTCACGTGCTCCTTCCGAACGCCAACGACGCCCTTCAGCCGGTGGTCACCGTCGGGGAGTGAGTTCTGCGCTTGCTTCTTTCATCAATCCTTCTTTCTTCCAGCTTCATCATTTCGGTCGGGGACTACGGCCGGACGGTCCTCTTCAGCGCGCCCGATTACGACATCAGCGAAGGCAAGCGTTCATTCAAAAACACTTGTGTTCACCCTCCTCTCCGTTCAGAGTTCACGGTGGAAGCGGACGACGCCCGCCTCCATCTGATCAGCATGGAGGAGACGAGCGACTCTGCAGACAAGAAGGACTACCTCGTTCGAGTGGACAATCAAACCCGCCGCCTGAAGCGACTCGACTTCTCGAACTTCGACGTGGTCGTGCAGGCGATCAGACAGACGAAGTCGACCGACGCTGTGGGCTGTGTGAGCGGTAAGAACTCCCGTTGATCTTCGTTTACTTTTCTTTTCTTAAGGAATCTACTTTGCGATGGACGGCGAAGCGGAGGAGTCGAGCAGCCTGTCGTTTGTAAACGTCCTCCAGGACCTCCCGCCGCCGCTCAACGCGAAGCGAAACCTGACGCTGATGGCCGGCGACCTGCGCGGCGGCTGCGGCGTCCTCGACCCGCAGTTGTGGGAGGCCGGCAGTTCTTCGTTGGGGCTGGTCGGCCACTACGACCCGCACGGAACGACCAACAGTGAGCCGCAAGAAACAATCAAGAGTGAATTGAACGCTCTCGCTTGCAGCCAGCGGCTTCTGGTACATCCTCCTGTACGCGATCCTCATTCTGCTCCTGATCGGGTCCCTCATCGCCGTCCTCGTCGTCTATCGACGCAATCGATCGCACAAGTACACGGTGGACAAGAAGGGGAAAGAACACGTGAATCGTGAGTGGACGACCGCCCGCCGCTCTTCCCACTCGTTCTCGTTTGCAGCGGACGAACGACGGCCGCTCGTGATCAACGGAACGCCGCCGAGCGCAGCGGACGGCGCCCACGACTCTCACGGCTTCGAGTCGAAAGCCGCGCCGAAGGCCGTCGTCGTCCAGGAAGCCGCCGCCCGTCGGTCATAATCGCCACGAATCTCAGGAATCCTCTTCGTTCTCCGCACTCCTCACTTATTGTTCGTTACGTGCCTTCCACCCTCTTCTTTTCGTAGAGTATTTATTCCACTACACGCTATAAACACTTGCCTTCAAGCAGATGTTTGTGAACGAGGGCGAACCACGTCATCGCTCGAACGAAAGGCCGTGTTTCCGGTCGGGGCGAAGATCTCGCGGTTCTTCTTTCCCATGGCTCGACCGGCCGCCCACTTCCGTCCGTTGATTCATCGGCCGGGGGGATCTCGCATCGTTCGTTTCTCCCCCACTTCTCACTCGTTCCTTCCGCCATGCAACCGTCCGTCTTCCTCCTTCTCCTTCTCGTGTTCCTGCTGGTGGCGGGCATTGGTGAGTGCGAGAGGAAGGATTCTTAACAGTCTGTGGGATCCCGACTGCAGACGGCCGCCTGTGCCTGTGGGGTCCGACCGACTGCAACGACGGCGCCGACTGCCTCGTCGTCTTCTGCTTCAAGTGGCCCGACGACGAGTGAGCGGCCGCCGCCTCCTTCTGCTCGAAATAAAGCCCGCATTAAATCGATCGATCGTTTATTTCTTCAAGTGGGGGGTCTCGAGCAAGCAGTAAAGACAGCCAGACAAAACAATTGAGCGTTCAGTTTGTTCATGCAAATTCGTTAGCGAAGAGAAAGTGGGGAGAGGGGGCGCTCATTCCGCCTTCAGTCCGCCGAGCTCGCCAGTCGCCCGCCTTCCGCTCCCGCCCGCCCGAAGATGTCCGTCCAGCCGCAGCCACGCGCCGACGGGCCGATCGCCACAGCGCACTCGCGCTCGCCGGTGGGCTCGACGGAGGCGACCGGCGGGACGACGAGCCGCGCGTCCGTCCGCTCGGCCGCGCCGCCCGCCGAGCTCCTCATCCGGACGCGCTTCTGGACGACGGTCGGCGTGCTGCTCTCGATGGGCCTCGCCGCCCTCGCCGCCCACCGCCTGCTGACCGCCGAGTCGCTCGGAGTGCGCGCGGCGGGCGGCCTGCTCGTCCTCCTGCTCGCCTTCTTCGCCCACGAGGTGAGTGCCCGCCGGGGAAGAGAAGGAGCGATGGGGAGTGCTTGCAGTGGTGTTGGGTCCACGCGAGCGGCCTCACGCGCCAGAAGCGCGCCCACTTCGACGAGGTCAACATCCTCGAGACGTACCAGCCGCGCGCCCGCACTCACGGACACCTCTTCGTGGTTCGTCCCCCGCCCTCCTCCCTCTCGGTTGATCGCTTCTTGCAGCCCGACCCGCCGACGCCCGGCCCCACGGTCAACATCAAGGAGGGCGACGTGCCCGAGCGGTCGGCCGAGGAGAAGGCGGCGTGGATCGCGAATCGCGATGCGGTCAGTCTTTGCTCGAATCCCCTCACTCCTCGTTCAGCATTACCAGGACATGTTCGGGCACGCGATGCGCGTGGCCCGCGAGCAGGAGGCGCTCGAGAAGGCCGCCGCCGCCCAAGAACCGCCCGCTGCTGCCATTCAACAGCAGCCCGTCGAGGCGCCCGTGAAGGAGGAGCCGTCGACGCGCACGGCGCTGCCGAAGGACGAGGAGGCGCCGGCGACCGCCCGCGAGGCCAGCCAGCGCGAGGACGTCGTGAAGCCGCTCAGCAACGAGGTGACGGCGCGCGCGGACGTGAACGCGCTCGGCGAGCCCCTCTACGAGAACATCACGCCGCTGGAGGGCGAGCTGCCCGCCCCGCCGCGCCCCTCCGCCACCGAGCAGCTGCAGACGGTGGCCCGCGACGTCGCCCGCCGCGTCTCCTCGAAGGTGCGCACCGCCCTGGACACGAGCTCCCTGCGCGGCATGATGCCCGGCCTGCCCGACGTCGCCACGCCGCCCGCCCGCTCGCCCAACCCGCCGCCGGAGCAGCCGAAGGACGGCGAGCCCAAAGATGAGCCCAAGCCCGAGTGATCCCGTCCTCCTCTTGTTCTCGCCTGCACGTGCAAATGAACCGTTGAAAGTGAGCAGGGGGATCGTCGGCCGTTACGGTAGAAGGGATTGTTTTGATTTCCAATTACGGCCGCCTTGATCTCGCCGATCGGCCCAAACGGCCGCTAATCCCGACGGACTCCCGGCCGCCCGTCCAATTTACGGCCGAGAAGCGAGAAGAGCGGCCGCGTGACCCCAAAAGCGGTCCGCTTTGTCGGCACTCCGCGCGGCGTTTATCGCCGGGCGGCCGCTTTTGCCCAATCGTTTTGGTTTCCGTTTTCCGTCGGTTTGATCGTTCGGTTGCGTCACGAAGGTGCGCACTACCGTCCTCGATTTACACCCCCGGAACACGTGTGGCTGCTGGATCGAACCCCTTTGAACCGCACACTTCTTCCTTCTTGCTGCTGCTCCTGACAGGAAGTCGAGTAATTAGTCGAAAGAATAACATTCGCTCGTCAAGCGGCTAATTCCCTTTTTGACGCGAGAAGAAAGGCGGGCGACGAATTGGCGGTCGCAGGTGTGAAGTGAAAGGGGGCCGATCCGACGGAAGGCGGCCGCAGTCGGGGGTCGTCGGCATTGACGAGGGGATCGGCGGGCGGCGTGCAGGTGGTAGCGATCACCCGGCGGCCTCCGGTGTTTCCCGCACGCTGCTGGACGTCGCGGATGGCCGCCAGGCATCCGAATAAGCAATAAACAGAACGCAGTTGTTGATTGTTTCAAATTCCAAGCGCGATTGACTTCGGTAAGCGCCGAGTTACGTCCTCCACTCGGCGACCTTTCAATCGAGTGCTACGCGACGGTAGGCGGCAATTAGCCGCCGGATTGCCGTCGACGATCGCGTGTCGCCGCCGGCTCCTCGGCGGCAATTTGGACCACGTGCCGCTCGTGAGTCGACGGCCGGCCGGCGGGCTGATCGGCGGCATCGACCCAATAATTTCCGCCGCCTCTTCTTGCAATTAGAGAGGCCGGTCGACGTAAACAGCACTTAACTTCGTGGCCACAGGTCGTCACTACTCCACCGTCCAAGGAAGCAACAGGGAGGGGAGAAAGCGGGCGGTTGGGCGGTCTAACGGCGCTGGGAACCGCCGACTGTTGCCATTCGCGAGCGAATTCGACGTGCTCAATTGAGCAAAGCGGAAATGCGCGAATCTCCCCTCGACGTGTCGAATGGCGGCCGTTTGGCGGCGATCGATTGGATTCCGGCGGGCCGTCCGTCCGAACGACTTCGTCCTTTCGGAGCGTCGACGGACGCGCCGTTGCCCAACCGGCGCCTAATTGGCGGTTTTCACACCCGTGCGCCCTCCGCCCGCCTCCTCGCCGGCCTCGCCGTCAACCGATCGGACTCCCGCCTTCCATCCAAACGGCCCTCTCTACCGTACGCCTCGCGCCGGGCGAGCGGCCGAGTTGTTTTTGGGCTGGACGTGGTGGGCGGTCCGCCCTTTCCGACACTCGACGCCGAATTCGGCTCCGATTCGTGTCGAAATGCCGGCCGAATGTCCAATTCGAAGCTTCCTTTCGATTCCGAATGCGGACGACACTCGAGCGAAAGTTCGCCAATTGGAGCTCTCGGCCCGCAGGGCGGGCAATTAGCCGGCCGTCGAGGGATGACCGTAAGCATCGACCCGCCCATTCCTCGACGAGGACGAGGAGTAAGTGCCGACCACCTCCTCCCTGTCCTTTCTGATCTTTCGAGCGGCTTTCGGCTTCGAAGCGGAGCAGCGATGTTTTCTTCCGAGCGGTAATTTCCGCCTTCTTCCGCGAGCATCCCGCCAATCAATCGTGACCTCCAGCCCCCCAATATCCTCGCGAAGTTATGATTTCCACCTCGAAATGGCGGGTTTTGAGTTCGACGGTTGAATTTGCGGAATGGCGGTCAAACGACCGACCGTCCACTCACACTCGTGAGTTCTTCGCTTGACCCCAAGAACCGTTGATTACCGACGGCTCTCGCAAATCCTTCCAATGGAGAAAATCCGCCGATCCAATCGACTGCGGGCGGGCGGCTAATTAGCGGCGAAAACAAACGAGCGCGTCCTCAAATCCGCCGCCTTTGAGTGCCGCCCGCAGGTGGCCGTTCGGCTGCTCGGCGATCGGCCGCGTTCGTCCTTCGATTTGAATTCCGAGTGCCCTTCGCCCGGTTCGCGTTGATTCGATTGCGCAACGGGCGTGTTCTTGCGGGATCGCGACCTTCTTGACACGCGCTGATGATCGATCCGTACGGACGAGAGCCGATCGATCGATCACCGCCGTTCGGTTTGAAAAGAGCGGACGGTAATTAGCGGGCCGAGTGATCGCGAACTTCCGTCTTTTGTTCGCGTAGTCGAGACTCTTGTCTTCCCATCCATCCTCGTCTGCTTGCAGGTGACGAGAGGGCGTGTCTCGCAGCTGATGACCAACGTGCCCGCAACGACCACGAGCTCCGTCTTCAATCCAACGACCGGCTCGAATCAAACGAGCGGCATTTCGACGACCACCGGCCACAAATCGACGTTCGCGGCCATGCGACGAGGCTCCTCGCCCGAACTGCTGAGTTTGAGCAACGCGGCGGCCCCGTTCTTCGAATCGAACCCCCTCGCCCACAACTACGCGGCCCCGGGCGGGATGATCGGCCAGGGTGGGGCGGGAGGTCGGCCGGACGTCGCTCCCTACGCGGCCGCCCTCTCGGCCGCCGCCGCCTACTCGACGGCCTGGGCGACGCACAATCAGCCGAACGCCTGGTGGCCGTCGGGGGAGAACTCGTGGCTCAGCGATGCGGCGGCTCGAGCCGCAGTTCTGCAGTCGAATTCGACCAGCGGCGTCTCGCCCGCCCTCTCCACCTTGTCCTCTTCGATCGCCACGTCCGGAGGTTTGTTTCTTGCTGCATTGAGAATGATCATTCATTTTGTGCTTCCAGTCTCGCACAACTCGCCGCTGCCGCCCACAAATCCGCCGAGCATCTCGCCGCTTTCCCAACTCGGCGCCTCCTACTCGCCGTACTTCCCGACGAACTTCGGCCGTGAGTTCTGCGGAAGTCAAACGATTGGAGCGGAAAGAAAATATTTTCCTTGGCCGCCGCTCGGCGCTAATTGGCTCTCGATTGCGTAAGCGGCATTTCCGCTCGCCTCCTCCACGGCCCGCTTAGCCCATTGGGGAGCAGTCGGGAGTCGCATTCCCGCCTGTAAAGCCAATAACGAGGGGTTTGTGGGGCCTTCCACCTGACTTCCGCTGATCTCTCGGGAGGCAGGCGGATGTGCGGACTAATCGGAACAACCGGCAATTAGGAGCGGGCAGCAGAGGGGAACAATTGCGAGCGGGGCGTGTGAACACGGGCGTTTAATCGAATTTGATGCCCTCCTTTCAGCCTTCCTCCAAGTTCCCTCCTCGCTCGGAATGCCCCCGCTGACCGCCGCCTCGATCGTCCACCCGAACGCCCGTCTGGCGGACGGCCTCTCGGCCGGCGGCCCTCCGTTGGGGGCGGGCGGCGGGCGAATTCGGACGACCGGCGTCTCGAGATCGCCGCGCTACACGAGCCGCTCCTCGCACTCGACCGTGCGGGCGTGCGAGTGCCCCAACTGTCAGGCGTTGGCGCTCCAAGGTGAGCGGAAGAAAGCCCCCTCCGTTTCGTCGCCGAGTTAGACGGCGGTCGAATTTTCTTGTCCGCCGTCCCCTCCCATAAATCACCCGAATTGGGCGATCAAGGGGATTGAATTCTCGCCTGTTTGCCTGGAACTGACCGTACTTTCGAGCTTTCAGGCCTGACCGTCGACAAGAAGAGCGAGAAGCACAACTGCCACATCCCCGGCTGTCAGAAGGCGAGTGAAATCATTGGACAGCAGTCAATAACCTCTATCTTCTTGCAGGTCTACGGCAAACCGTCCCATCTGAAGGCCCACCTCCGCTGGCACTCCTCTTCGCGCCCCTCGGTTCGTCCCACGGCCACCAACAAGCGTTCCTCCTAACCTCCATCGCTGCACACGCACCGACCGCTTCTAACCCCCGCCCGGCCGTCTAACCCGTTTCCACTCACTGCACGCCCCCGTCCTCCTCTTTGCTGATGCCCCGCTCTTCAGGTCTTCCAGCAGAACCGCCGCAACGGAGAGCTCAGCCACGGGACGGCGTTAAGCTCGTCGGCCGTTTGATTTGCCACTCCGGATCCCCTCTTCCCCTCGTTCTTCGAATAAACTCCTGATCATCGGCTGTGAATGGGGGGGTTACGACAGCGTTTATTCCGAAACAAATGGGGGGAGAACATGAGATGTCACCGCTGTTCGAATTTCCGAAACACAACAAGAAGAAGAAGGTGGGGGATTAGAAGGAGGTTGGAAGGCGCCCGTTCACTCCGCTCGCCGCCGCTCGGCCGCTCAGCGACCGCCGCGCAACGCCAACACCAAGTGAAGCACCGAGCCGCCCACGATCTAAACGGGCGATCGATGAAAGAAAGAAGGAGGAGGGGGACGCACCTTGTAGTCGTTGGCCGTCTTCTCGTCCAGCATCTGCTTGCCCGCGAAAATCAGACGCTGTTGAGGCGGCGGGATCCCCTCTTTCTCCTCGACCTGAAAGCGGAAGAAATCACCGGAATTGTCATCAAAATCGGCGAAAGAATATTTCTTCGACATTCTCGTGTTTTCGGAACAAACACCCGCTCCAACAGCATCGACTGGAGCTCCAATCCTACCGGAAGTAATGTCCGAATGAACGCACCTTCTCCTTGATCCGCTCGATCTTGTCGGTCGGCTCGATGTCCAGCTCCACCTCCTTGCCGGTCAGCGTCTTCACTTTGATGAGCATCGCGAGTGGTCTGAAACGAACGGGAGGATGAGGAGGAGGGGGAGATGGACGGGATACCTGATCGAACAAAAGAAAACAATTCCCGCTCCCAACCGTTGGGCGAAAGCGAATGCTGGGAATCGAGAAAGCGGGGCAAACCGACGCGCCGACCGACGCCTCGGAAGACAAGCGGGCGCGCTGCAACCATCGATTTCGGTGGAAACACCAGAGATCTCTTCCGCTTGGTGCTTGTCGCTTGTCGACCGAGAAGTGGGGGATTTCTTGCCACAAATGACGGCCGCTGGAGTCAATTGAAGACGTTTGTTTTGGAAAAGCTTTGATCCGTTGTGTAAAACGTGTATTGCTGCTCTTTGTGTGTGCAATCTTCGCGGAATCCGTTCATTTAACCGAATTTTCCTCAACTTCTCCGTTCAGATCCGAATGGACGTCCAAACGCTCTCGACCGGCGGCCTCGGCGACTTCTCGGGCGCCCCCGTGCGGCTGGAGCTCTGCGGAAACGAGCCGCCGGTGTGCGGGAACGTGTACACGATCGATCCGCTCACGCGGTCGGTGGTCCTCGCCCAATTCGCCGCCCCGGCCGCTCCCGCCCGCCTCGTGTGGGTGCCCGGCTCGTCGATCAAACTCCTGCACCCGCTGGACGCCGCCGAGCTGCCCGCCGGCTGTCTGCCGTCTTCGAAGGAGGCGCTCGAGGCGATCGACCGGACGATCGACGGCGAGCAGGCGGCGAACTCGACGGCCGACGACGAAGCGGCGATCTCGCAGCGACGCGACCGGCTGCTCGAATTTCTCCGATCGAAACACGTGCCCTTCACCGAGCAGCCGGACGGCACACTCCAGATCGGACCCGTGCGCATCGCCCCGCCGTACACGCGCGAGAACTGCCTCTCGGAGAACGTGATGGCGTTGAATCGGACCCAAACGATGCTCGCCGACATTCTCATTTGATTCCCGTTGGTTTGTTGTTTGTTTCCGTTGAATAAAGAAACTGCTCATTCGACTCGCTCATCCCAACGCTCCCAACCACTCGCATCTCTTCATTTTGGTTTCGATTCCTTGCGGCAGGCAGCGGTCTTCTCCGATCGGAAATGACGGTCCCGTACGCGAAGGAGGCGGCGACGGCCACCTTCTACAACTTCGCCAAGCTGATGGTCAAGTGGAAGGGCAGCGTGTGGAAGCTCGTGATGTTCGAAGCGCTCATCTGGTCGGCGCTCTACTGGTCGATCCAAGCGACGTACTTCTTCTGGCTTCGGGTGAGTTTCCCTTTCGTTCCTTTCTATTAGAAGTTCGCTTGCAGAACACGGAGTACAACGAGACGTTCGTGATGTTGGTGCAGTACATGAAGAAGAACGAGTCGGCCACTTTCGTCACGATTCTGCTCGGCTTCTTCACGTCGATCACGATCGAGCGCTGGTGGGCCTGCTACGACCTGATGGTGTGGCCGTACGGGCTCGCCTCCGTCCTCGCCACGTACCTGCGGGAGTGCACGGAGGTGAGGGGAGGAGAGAAGGCCTTGATCTCCACTGCTTTCAGACGACCCCCGTCGACGAGATGAAGAGGCTGCGCAAGACGATGGCCCGCTACATCATCCTCTCCTACATCTTCCTCATGCGAGACATTTGCGAGCCCGTCAAGCGCCGCTTCCCCGACTGGAAGGACATCGGCATAATGACCAAAGAGGAGGAGACGTACATCACGGACATGATCGCGAGCGGCCACACGGGCGCCAAGTACGCCGTCCCGCTCTATTGGATCCTCTGGATGCTCAAGGAACGCTTCCAAGAGGAGGACGAGACCAAATCGCCGGCCAAGTCCGCAATGCAGACGTTCGAGCACCATCAGGCCGTCATCGAAGTCCGTTACGCTTGATTGACGGCACTCATCACCTTCGTTTGCAGATCGTGACCTTCCGCGGCCGCCTCGGAGACGTCATGAAGTTCGAGAGTTCTTACTTCTGCTCATTGTCGCCGCTTTCAGCTTCGATTTTGTGCCGAACCCGATCCTCGCCTACACTCAAGTAAGTTCTTCTTTCTTGCTTTCTTATACGTGCTTTTAGGCCTGCATCCTCGCCGTCTACCTCTACGCCGTCCAGCAGCTCTTCTCGCGTCAGGTTCTCTACAGCGAAGGTTCGAGCACTCACCCACGTGTTCACGAGATTCCTCGCTGTTTTCAGGCGACGTGCACGCGTACAACCTCGCGTACATCTTCCTGCTCACGCTGTCGCAAGTGATCTGGTTCTTGGGCTGGTACAAGGTGAGCGGAAAGAAGCGGGCAGAAGGGATCGTTTGGACTGCAGGCTGCCCAAGTGATGATCAACCCGTTTGGGTACGACGAGGACGACTTCGAGGTCCTCTGGCTAATCGATCGGCACTGGGCGGTCGTCAAGAAGATCCTCGTGGACCCGTCGGCCGACCTCCCGTCCACGCTGAACTCGGAGCAGGCCGACCACGCCGGACCGACGGATTTCCTGCTGCCACACACAATCGCATCGGCCAACGCGATCTTAATTGAGTGAGCGCTCCCCTTTTTTTCCCTTTTCATCTAGTGTGGATTGCAGCGGGAAGTACCGGACGGCCGTCGTGCAGGGCTCGATGGCCAACCTGCAGCTGCCGGATGCCAGCGAGCGCGAGCAGGTCGTGTTCCCCGGGCAGGAGCAGATCAACGGCGTCTGATTGGGAGCTTCCTTTCTTTCTTTCGTTTGTTAAATGGTGTGCATAAACACGAATGCAACATTCAGTCTCGTAACACGCCGCCTCACGGCCTCCTCTTCGTTGATAAGACGGCCGACTACCGGGCGGCCGGCCGCTCGAATGGCGGCGACGGCGGTCAGCAGTTTTTTGATCGCGAGTTCGAAGAAGCCGGCGGGCGGGCGGCGGGCGAAGCGAGCGGAACGGTTCGCCTCTTCGATCGTTTTGCCCACGACTCGAATTCCTTTCCGGTTTGATCGCCGCAGGGGTCAGCGAGCGGTAATCCGCCGCGCGCATATTTCGGGCGATCGGCGGGTATTTGAGTATTCTTTGTTTGTATTCCGCTATCTGCCCCTCGTTTATGGAACGAAGGAGGAGGTCGTGAACCCGGCGGTCTTTTCGGATTCTTCGCCGCCTTTCCGTCTTCCCGCAAAGCGCCCTCCAACCCTACGATTTCAACGCTGCTCCTCGAATTCGGCGAGTTGTTCGATTCGATTCGATGAGCAATCGGGCGGAGTGAGTCAACCGGCCGGCCAACTGCGGACAGTCGGGTGTTTCGATACAAGCAACTCACCACATTGAAGTGGGATGTCAGTTGCTTCTAATGGACCCTCGCACCTTCCGCCTGCACTTTGCGCGTTGATTGACACCCGACCGCAAAGTTTACGATCGGACGGCCGGCAAGCGAGCGAGTGGAAGGTGTTTGTTTGTGTTGCTTTGACGGGCGAGGGCCGATTGTAGGGGTTAATGACGCCCTTGCACTCCCGTTGAGTGTCCATTTGTTTTGACCTCCGATCCGCGTCGAACGTTCGGCTCGCGGCGCCCAGATGCCCGCCGCCGCCCCGCCGATCCTCCGCTCTCGTCGGCCGCCACTTCGCCCGCCGGCCGGCCGACGATTGCGGCCAATTAGGCGGCCTCCTCTCATATTGCGGAGTGTCGAGTCGCGCGCTTCAATTTCATGTTCTCGGGCGGGTGGTGGGCGGCGGTAATTCCATTTGTTTTCGATAATCCCGACGGTCTCCTCGCCGCACGCGCCATCCGTCTCGCGGCCGCCCGCCTGGCCGTCGGCCTCGAAGTGTCAATAAAACGAGCCGAGTGGCCGCTCTTCGCACCTTCCGACCCGCCGGACGGATCGCGGGCCGAAATTCAAATATGTCTTTTTCAGCGGGTGTTTGCAGAGCGGCGAGAAGGCGGCTTTTGATCGCTGCTCGCGTGCTTGCGAGTGTTGGCGGCTGGAAGAGCTCTCGCGGATCCAAACCTCCTCGCCGCCGCCCACGAACTGCCGAACAAAAGACGTGAGCGAGCGCAAACAAACAGCGATCCGCGGCCCCGCACTCCACGCCGCCCGCCTGCTGCCGAAATCCGCCGATCGGCCGGCCGGCTGTTCGCTCGCGAGGGCGGCCGCCTTCCGTCGACGGCCGGCGGTCACTCGCCGCAAGTGGGCGGCTTGCGGGCGACCGGCGGAGGGCGTTTGGCCGGCGGGAGGAAGCGGACGAGCGCTTCCGAAACGGGACTCCGAAGCAGAGGGAAGAAGTCGCGAAAAGCGGACGCAAACCTCGGCTCGTGTTTCTTTCGCTCCGTCGGTCATTGTCCCGCCGGCCGCCCGCCAAGCCCGCCGATGTTCACGCGTCGCCCAACGCGCGACGTGCACGTTTGTTTACTTTTGGTTCGTCCGCTAATGAAGAGCTCTTCCGGCCGCCTCCGCGCGGTCAGTTGGCCCCATTCGGATCGCGTGTTGCGCGCAAACGTCTGCTTTCGGGCGAGCCTCTCGCTCGGCCGTCCGTTGTGCTCGAATGGCCGCAATCTTGCCGCTTCTTCGGTCTGCGAACACTTCTTTCCGCGAACTATTCGTTTGTTCTTTTGTGCCGTCCACTCCGGCCCCCGTCGAATGCCCGCACTCTCCCAATTGGATTTCGAGTGCGCGGCTTCAAACACAAAGGCCGGCGGCCAAACCGGCCGGAAATTCGCGGCCTTGTTCGGTCGGCCGGCCAGGAGTCCATTCGAATGATTCGAGCACCGTCGCCGGGCGGCCAAAAGCGGCGGCCGGCAATTGGATTTGCGCGCCTGTTTCGCGGCCAAGTGGGCGGAAAACGGGCCGAAGGATCGTGTTTTTGACGTCAAATTGCGCTCACCGACCATCAATCCGCCCGCTCCTTCCTTCTGTTCGTGTCACCCGACCGCTTCGGTGCGGATTCCAATTCGGAATGCAACAGACGGCGGCGAGTGGCTGGCCTCGGTTGATACAAAGCGGGCACCGTCGAGTTCAACGAGCCGCACCGGCCGGCCGTCGACCTTCGGCTTCTGGCCGGCCGCTCGGATTCCGCCTGGTTGAACCGAACGACGAGCGGCGGGCCGCAAAAACCACTCGATTGCGGAAATCCGACCGCAATTCGGCATTCCGCCCGCCGCGCGTCCCAAAATGCAAATGAATGAGCGGCCGGTTGCTCTGCGAGCCGCTCGGCGCGTTCGGGGGCACCGCGACGGCCACCCGCCGCCCCCGACGCGCCGATCGGGACGCGGGGGGCCGCTTGACCACGCGAGCGAGCGGCCGGACGAGTCCTTGAACCCCACCGGATTCGAAGAGTCCATTCCGCCCGTTTCTCGGAGTTCCGTACGCGTTCTTTCTTCCCGCTTCTTGCTGTCCGGGGAATCGCGAGTATTTCGGCCATTCATCGATCGACTCGATTCGTACGGCGGCTGTTTGGGCAGCCGGCGGGTGGGCGAGTGGACGAGGAAGTGGACGACTGGAGGCCGCTCGTGAATTCGGCCGCTTTCTTCGTTTCTTTTGGTCGATCCACCGGCTTCTTCGGAGTTCTTTTATTCGATCACTCGCGAGTTCTCTGCTCACTCCTCGTGTTGGGCCTCGTAGAAGTTGCCGGCGAGCGGGTCGCCGAGTTTGTTTTTCTTCGCGAAGGCGCGCAGGTCGAAGTTCTTGCGGCGGTCGCCGTCCACGCCGCCCAACGCCTCGCGGCCGATCGGCGTCTGCTGTTTGAAGACGAGGAAGACGTAGCGGTGGAGGCCGGTGCTGGGCGGGGCGCCGGCGCCCTTGTACGCGGCCACCTCGTGGCCCTCGCGCACGGCGTTGCCGGGCACGTTCACCACCAACCAGTGGAGCCACGAGCGGTAGATGGGGCTCGTGCGCGAGAGTGCGTCGGGGTCCACTGGAAACACGCAGTTGAATCCATTCTTCCTCCTTCTTCTCACCTTTGACGAGCGTGTAGAGGCCGCCATCGTTCTCCCACTCGACGGCCGGCTGCTCGGCGACCTCCGAAAGGCGCAGCTCGTTGCCCAACTCCGCCTTCTTGCCCTTCTTCGTGTAGTGAACGGAGAGCGTGGTGTTTGGGGCAACGTCCAGCAGGTCGGGCACGATCTTTGCCTTCTCGAAAGCGGCCTCCGTCTCTTCGGCAACGGCCAAGTGGAGGAGGAAGAGGAGCGAGAGGACGAGCTTTGTGATCATTTCGCGAATGAGAGGAAAGCGAGTGGAATCGATGCGCACGCCGACTTTAAAGCAGGGATTATCGGGAACGGGCGGGCGGGCGGCGAGCAACCGGACGAAAGCGAGTGACATCAATTGCGGGTGTTTTTCTTCTCGTCGCCCAGATCGCGAGAAATCCGCCCGCAATCTCGAACGGATCCTCCGCTTTCTCGCCCACTCTACGAAGACAAACGATCACGTACGCGTGTTTATTTGTCCGTTCTGCTGCACGACCCGAAGTTCTTCGGAAAGGCGAAGCCGACGAGCTTCTGCCCGAAGTCGAAGCGGACGCAGTAGCCTTGAAAGAACATGTACGGAAGGGTCCAGCGGTTCTCCGCTCCGTCCGGGTACACGTTCAGAATGCACACTCCCGTCTTCTGAACACAACCGAGTGCACAAGTGGGGGTGGAAGGAGGACTCACGTATTGCTTCACGTACTGCGAAGGCCGCATGTAGAACGAGCGACCGTGGGCGTCGAATCGAATGAACGGGCCCTGCAAACTGCTGTTCAACAGAAGAAATAAAGAGCGGCGCTCACATTCTTCCGTTGACTGCAATCAATGCGTGCGGTTTCCGAAAGGCCGGCCTCGTGGTAGTCGCCGACCACGGCGTTCATCATTCGTCGCATCGTCTCCACTTCCTCCCGTGGGGCGACCACGTAGTCGGCGGCCGTCGAGAGGATTGCTTGGACGTTCTCCCGGTGGATCGACGGCCCCCACGAGATGCTGCAGGCATTCGGGAGTCACTCCTCGCTGCTCGGCAGACCCACCTGTCGAATTGGATCACCCACCGCCGCTTCTCGTCGGGCACGAGCTGGAAGTCCGTCCACTCGGACTCGCAGTTCGTGTCGTCCGCCTTTCCGATCGTCACCGTGTGCATCTCCGTTCCACACCGGGGAGTGAACAGAGAGACGATCGCCGCTTGACTCTCAGCACTCAACGTCTGCATGTGCGACGCCTCGGGAGAGTCCAGCGGTTCAACGGGAGCGTACATCGAAATGAAGCCGCTCGTTTGAATCTTTCGGTTCAAGTACGTGACCACGCGATCGGCCACTCCGATGGTGGGCGGCGGGTCGAGCATCTCGTAGGGGCCGAACTGAACGGACGGCGGGATGAAAGCAAGAGGACGAGGGACTCACCGTGAACACATCCGTCCCCCTCGTCCCGCGCGCCTCGCCCAGCGGGCATTCGAACACCTCCTGCGTGTTCAGACTCTTGAACGTGTTTGATTTCCTGCAAGCGAGTGGGTGCTTGGTGGAAGAAAGGGAAAGAGAGTACTTTGGCGAGAATCCTCGATGCGGATAGCACTGGCCGGCTTGTTCGCCGTAACAGTGAGCGTCGTCGTCGTAGAGGAAAGTGAGGAGGCCGGTGGTGTCGAGGCTCACGTTTACTTGCTGCGGCGGCATCCCCACGTCGAGGGGAATCATGTAGAAAGGGCCTTCAAGCAGCAGAGATGACTACGAGCTTTCCTTCTCATCGGCTCACCTCTCGCCTTGAACTCCATGTGCGGATTGGAGGCGGCCCGCAGGAAGACGACCGAAAGGAGAAGGAAAGCGGCGAGCATCGCGTCGAATCGGTTGGAGTGCCGCCGTCTGATCGAAAGAAATTCGATTTGGGCCGCGCGGCCGCCCGCCGCTCATCGCCGCGTTCTGATCCGCAGCGCAAACACGCGGCCGTCTCCACCCGCCGGCCGGCCGCCGTAATCCAATTTGTCGTCCGATCTGCGATCATCACGTCTCCTCCTCCCGCTCCTCCGTTTTGTCATCGAGCGGCCGGCGAGTAGCCGGAAGTGCGGTCAGCGAGCGGAGGAATGTATCGAATGAGAAGGACGCGTACGATCCTCCCACTGCTTCCTCGTTTGCTTCCATTGACGACGGCGATCACTCCGCTCGTCGCCCGAATTCCCAGAAGCCCCTTGGTTTGACTCACGCCCGCCGCCGTCTCATGCCGCCGCTTTCATCACGCACTCGACGCGTCTTCTGCCGCTCGGGGATTCGTAGTCACTCTGCCCACTCACAGTCAGGTAGCGTCGTCACCGAATGGGCGTTAATGGGCGGCGAGAGGCGGAAGTCGCGTAATTGGCCGCCGCCCGCCCGCCCGCGTCTGCGGCACGTCGGCGAAAACAGGCGACGGCGGCCGTTCCCCGCCGTCCTCTTTGACTTCGCCGCCCGCCGGCCGCCGCTCGTTCTGGACGGCGGCTTCTAATCGAATGAAGGCGACTTTGCACACGCAATTCGCCGCCGCTTTTCTCCTCGACGACCTCCGGCGGGCGGGCGGCCGCTCGTGGCCCAAAAGGCCGCCCTTCTTCCAAGCATTTCCGTTTGTTTCCGCGTTTTGTTTTACGAACTCCACGATTTTCTCCAATTTTATTCACACACTGGACGGGGGCCGGCCGGCCGATAGGATCTCGCGGGCGGCCCCTCGCCGTCGCTCGTTCATCTCCCGGCAGACGGCCCCTTTGATGGGCGCCGCTCATCGGACGATTAGCCGAAAAGACGGCCGAAGACTGCGGCAGGAGTTTTTGTGCGCGAGAGGACGGCGAAGTTCTTGTTTTCTGTTGCTTTCAATTAGTTTTGAGGCAATTTCGCGGGGGCCTGCGGAGTTCCGTTTGGCTAATTTGTTTTTGCGCGAGGGCTTCGATGTCTGCGGAAATCCGTTTGGTTTTCGGCTAATTGGACGCGCGCGAGGTTCTCCGGACAAAACGCCCCACTTTCGGCCTTCGCGCTCGCCCCCGCTTGCCGAAAACCGCGAGCTCGTCTGCATAATCGAGGCCCCTCAAAAAACGCGAATTCGTTTCCCGGTCGGGAGCAAAAAACGGACGACAAATTGGACCGTCGAGATTCGTGCACGCGGTTCACGCGCTCCCGCCTTCGGAAGTCAACCGGAAGGGACGCGGAAGACGACGAGGAGGCGGCGGCGGAGTGACCTCCGCGTCTTCACGCGCCTGTCGTCCGGTTCCAGCGCGAAGATTGCGTTTTGCGCGTGTCTCGCGGTTTGTCCGCGCATTTCGAAGACGCTCCGAATTCGACTTTAATTTCGGTGGGATTCGTCGAGGGCACCGCCGCCCCTCCGCTCGGCGGTCAATTGGGGGCGCGCGGGGGAATGAGTCGAACGCGAACCAGCGGCTTTTTGCTCCTCTCCGCCGATCAACGGGGCCGCGTGGAGCCGGGGAATTCGATCTTCCGAAGTTGTTTCTTCTTCTTTTGTTCTGCGGCCTTGCACGTGGCTCCACGGCGTGAACTCTGCTCTCGCTTTTCGGTTGCTCCGATTTCGATCAGACGTCGTGGGAACTCTCGACCTGCTTTCTTTGGAGCTCCCACGGTGGTTCGCGTGAATGGCGGCCGTCTGCTCATTAACGGGCGTGTTTTCCGCCTTTGTTCGCGGCCGGGACACGCGCCTCACGCTCCTTTCTCTTCGCTCATTTCGGATTCCGCGGACTTCCGTTCGCTTCGGCGATCCCGCCGCGTCACTCGACCGGTCGACAGGCAGCCCGCAGCTGCAGGTTGTTGTTGTCGAAGATCGGAGTCAACCGTTAGCTTCTCGCGGATCGAACGGTTTCGACGGCAGGCGGCGAGGAGGCGGCGGAGATCAAGCGGCGGGCGGGCGGGCGGCGGGAAATCCGAAAAGGGCAATCGCGGCGAGGGCGGCGGATTGCGTGGAGCGCTCTTTGCGGGCGGCTTTCGCTCCGCCGCCTCACTCGCAAATTGAAACCGAAAGAGGAAGAAAACGTTTGATTTCGACGACATTCGGCGATTCGTCACTCGAGCTCGCGGCGTTTCGAATTCGACCGAATCCCCCGAATGCGTCCGCCCGCCCGTCTGCCGGCCGTCTTTCGAAAATTCGGGAGGTCGGCGGCGAGAAGTCACTCCCAGTTTGTCACCTTCGAGGCGACGGAACGGCCGTCGGATTAGCCGGCGGCTTCTTTCGCCGCCCGTCGACTGTTCTCGACGGTCGGCGGGCGTGTTCGGCAACGAGATGACTGGCTACTGGTGAGTAATTGTGAGCGGGATTAATCGAACGGATGAATGATCGAGTGACTCATTCCACCGCTTTGTTTCGTCCTCCTTTCGTGTTCAAACGCCCGCTTGTGGCCGCCTGTCCGCCGGCCGCATCAAAGGCGCCGACTTCTTTCGTTCGCCGCCGAATCACGCGAAAGCAGGCGGGCGGGCGGGCGGTCAATCGGGCGTGATTGTTTTCTTTTTGTTTCGCTTCCGCTTCGGCGGGCGGATGGCGGCGGCGATTGCGCGTCGACGGGGGCGATCGGAGAACGCGTCCAGCCGCCCTTCCGGGCTGCTCGTGGGGCTCGTGGACGGCTTTTGGTGTTCGAGTGGCCGTAAGCCGCTCATCTCCGCCCGTTCGGTCGCCTTATCGCTGCTCGCTTCACGCGGTCGACCTCGCCGTTTGAGGACGAGCGGCGAGGAGGCGGCGAGGAGGCGGCGGTCATTCCGGTCGGAAATCCGCGCGAAGACGCGCGTCCGGTTCGCCGAGATCGCCGCCATAAAAACGCCAAAACGACGCGAAATCCGATCGATCATCGCCGCCCG
The DNA here is from genome assembly GCA_024699865.1 of Aphelenchoides fujianensis. Lineage (NCBI taxonomy): Eukaryota > Metazoa > Nematoda > Chromadorea > Rhabditida > Aphelenchoididae > Aphelenchoides > Aphelenchoides fujianensis. The sequence continues at coordinate 137,523 of JAMPIO010000166.1, read as the reverse complement.
CCTTCCCGCTCGTTTCTCGCGTGTTGCCCGCCGCCCGCGGCGGCCTCGTTTTTCCCCGAATTTCGCGTTCTTTTGGCAGCGTTCCCGGCTGATCGGACGGCCGGTCGGCGGCGGAATTTATGGCCTTTTGCATGGCCGATTTATCGGGCCGCTTTGTCCCTTTCGGCTCCTTCGCACTTGTTTGTCGCCCGTGTGACGTCGAAGCAATCAGCTGGCAGACGGAAAACAACTCGAATATTCCGTCTTTGCATCGCGAATGACCCGCGGCCTTTGTTCTTTCGCTCTTCGACTTCGAACAAGTGCCGCTTGCTCGCTGACCTTTGCGCAACCAACAACGTCTAGCGAGTGTTGATTCACGAGTCACTAGCCACTGGAATCTAGCCGGAAGTGGTCACTGGCTGAAGAGGAGGCCGTTTGATTTCCGTTGGCTTGACCGTCGGCTGTTAGTCACCTGTTTCTTGTGAAACGCCCCCAGCTACCGGTTTCGTTCGGTGGAGGTGTGATTCACACTGTCGTCCGATTTCTAATGACCACCGGCCCCCGTTCTCCGCCCACCGCTTTCCTGTTGTTCGGCGCGTCGAGTCGAAAGATCGCCGCGTTCCCACCGCGCGGTCGATTTGCATTTCGAAGCAACGGCGGCGATTTCAGGGCCGCTTTCTCCGCGAACCCACGGGCCGGCCGCCGGACGAACACCTGGACGCCGCCTTCGACTCTCCCGATCCGGTGCCCGCCTTTGTTTTCGCCCGTTTGGTCTTCGAACTCGTCCCTTCGTTCCAATGATCACCCCCGACCGTAAGCCTCAAGCCCTCAATAATTAATCGCGACCTTCCCGCTTCCAGTCGACGACCATGCGGTTCGGACTTGAAGCGACGAACACACGCGACGTCCACGATCCCGCTTGCTCTTCGACGACGAGTTTTGAATCGGCCGTCCGAACTCCCGCCCGCGCCTCCCGTTCGCCGTCCTCATTTCGAAGGCCCGATGCTCGCCGCGGCCGGTCGGCGTGAAGGCGATGCGGCCGAGACGCCCGCGATCCCCCGCCGCCCGTCGCGCAGTTCGATGCGCTCCGGCGGCCGACGAGTCCCGCCGGTCGGGCTCCTCGTGCTCGTCGCCCTCCTGCCGCTCGGCGCGGTGGCCGACTTGACGCCGCAGACGGGTGAGTCCTCCGCCGGCCTTCTCGCCGTTGATCGCCGGATTGCAGGCCCCAAAACGGGTAAACTCTTCACGAACCGGTGGGCCGTCCAGATCGAGAACGGGACGGAAGCGGACGCGCGCAAGATGGCGGAGAAATACGGGTATTCCTACGTTGGACAGGTTCGCTTCCTCCTCTCACTGAGTGTGCTCATCTCCTCGGTCGTTCAGGTGATTCCCGGCTCGGACTACTTCCTCTTCCAAGACATACGCGGTAAACGGCGATCCTTCCGGCGGACGCGCAGTCTCACGAGTTCCACGCTGTCCAGAGAACCACGGGTGCGTTCTTCTTTGCGTTCCTCTTAATTCTCTGCTCGGCTGCAGGTCTCGTGGATGGAGCAGCAGGTGGTGAAGCGACGCGTGAAGCGAGACTTCCGCTACGTGGACCAGCCGCTGATCCAACACCCGAACCACCACTACGCGTCCGGAATGGCCGGCGGCCCCCATTCGCCCGTGTACGTGCACGAGCGGCGGATCGACAGCCGCCCCATCGACTACCGCCTCAACTCGCACGACCACCCGTTCGAGACGAACGAGATCGGCCACTCGTACCGCAAGCAGGTCGCCCTGCCGAACGACCCGTACTGGAAGGACATGTGGTACCTGCATCGGTCGGACGCGTCGCCCAGCTCCATCGACCACAACGTCAAGGGTTTGTCCTCTTTCTCCCATTCATTTGCAACATTCTTTGTGTTCAGAAGCGTGGGAACTCGGCTACACCGGCCGCGGCGTGGTGGTCACGATCCTCGACGACGGGCTGGAGGTCACCCACCCGGACATCGCGCCCAACTTCGACCCCGAGGCCTCCTACGACGTGAACGACGGCGACCTCGACCCCACGCCCCGCTACGAGTACACGGACGAGAACCGCCACGGAACGCGGTGTGCGGGCGAAGTGGCGGCCATCTACAACAATTCGCTGTGCATCGTGGGCATCGCCTTCAACGCGAAGATCGGCGGCATTCGGATGCTGGACGGCGAGGTGACGGACGCCGTGGAGGCCACCTCCCTCTCGTACAACAACCAGCACATCGACATCTACTCGGCCTCGTGGGGCCCCGACGACGACGGCCGGACGGTCGACGGACCCGCGATTCTCACGAGGCAAGCCTTCGAGGCGGGCATTCGGCACGGTGAGTGTGGCTCGAGCGAAACCTGCATTTCGAGCGGATTTCAGGTCGCGGCGGTCTCGGCTCCATCTTCATTTGGGCGTCCGGCAACGGCGGAAAGGACGGAGATTCCTGCAACGTCGATGGCTATACCAACTCGATTTACACGCTCTCCATCTCGTCGGCCACGGAGAACGGGAACATCCCGTGGTACTCGGAGGCCTGCAGCTCCACGCTGGGCACCGCCTACTCGAGCGGGGCGACCGGCGAGAAGATGATCGCGACCACCGACCTCCACCATTCCTGCACGAAGACGCACACGGGCACGTCGGCGAGCGCCCCGCTGGTGGCCGGCATTGCCGCCTTGACGCTTGAAGCAAACCCTCGACTCACGTGGCGGGATCTCCAGGTTCGTCTCTCTTCCCCATCATCCATGCTCGTCTTCTTGCAGCACATCGTCGTGCGCACGTCGAACCCGACCGGCCTGAAGGCGGGCGACTGGAAGGTGAACGGCGTCGGGCGGAACGTCTCCCACTCGTTCGGCTACGGACTGCTCGACGCCGGCGCGATGGTGAAGCTGGCGCGCGTGTGGCGGACGGTGCCGAGCCAGCGGGCCTGCCGCGCCTCCTACCCGGCCCCCTACAAGACGATCCCGAACGCCAACCGCCTCCACCTGCAGATGTTCACGACGGCCTGTGCGGGCGACACGAACAACGAGGTCAAGTACCTGGAGCACGTCCAAGCGATCATCACGCTGAATGCGATGAAGCGGGGCGACGTGCAGGTGTATTTGACCTCTCCGTCCGGTACGCCCCTTCTTCTTGCCTTTCATCTACCGTTCTTTAGGCACTCGCTCCACTCTGTTGGCCAAACGGGTGCGGGACACGAGCCGGACGGGCTTCCGCGACTGGGCCTTCATGTCTACCCACTCGTGGGGCGAACCGGCGACCGGCACGTGGACGCTGGAGGTGGACAACGACGGATGGGATGGTGAGTTCTCCGCTCTCCGATCACTCGTGCATCCCTTCGTTCAGACGCCGAACTGCTCAAGTGGGACCTCGTGTTGTACGGGACGGCGGACCGGATCGGACCCAACGGAGCGGAAGGCTACTACATCGCCGAGCGGTCCGTGAACGCGCAGTACGATCCGAGCTACTCGACCGCCTCCGCCCGCCGCCTCGCGCACCCGTTCGGCCTCCTGCTGCTCGTGGCTTCGCTTAAGCTCCTCCTGCTCTGATCATGAATCACTCCGATGCGTGTCGTTCTTTCGACTTCGATCTACTCACCCCAATTCCAAAGAGTCGCTTCTTCCGCTCAACCCACCCTCTACTCACTCTTGTTCGTTTGCCCGCCGTCTTTCACTTCCCTTCCATGGGATTCCTCTTTGTTCGTTCCACTGTTCTCGATCTTTCATTTCTCCCACCACCCGCCGATTTCTCTTCCCTCCCCTCACACGGTCACTTGCAATCCACCAATCAGATAGCTCGTCATTTGGTTCGTATTTGGACTTCTATTTGAACAAAACGGTTCTCTTTCCTGTTTGTTTGTTCCGCTCATCGCGTTCTTGTGAGAGGACGGTCAGATAAACAGTCTGCAGCAGCACTCTCAAGTTCATTGCGGGGAGCGGGCGGTGGAGAAGACGGCGGAGCGGTCGGAGCAGACGGGGAGCGAGGCGACGTCCCGGCGGGTGTTACGCTCGTCCGCCGGGGCGCCGGCTGCTTCGAAGCCGCGGAAGTCGGCCGGCTTCTTCGTCCGGCTGGAGGTTTTGTCCGCCCACTCGGAAGCGTAGTCGCGGGTCGTCAGGTCGACCTTCTCATTGCCGGAGCTCCAGTCGTCATTGTCCAGCGGAAGTTCGTTCGCCTGCACGGCAAAGGAGTGATTAAATGGATGGAAAGACCGGAAGACCCACGTGGTAGACGCGCTTCGGCAACGGGACGCTCAACGGCTCGTCGGCGATCGACGGGAGGCGGCGGGCGCGCTCCAGCGGGCGGTCGGCGGCCACCGCGACGGCCGGGCGGAAGGCCGACGAGTTCGCTTCGATCTCCGACGTCTCTTTCGGTTTGTGCAGGAAGGCGCGCACGTCGAGGGTGAAGCGGCCGTCGAAGGAGAACTCGACGTCCACGCGGCTGCCCAACGGGATCGTCGCCCGCAGCTCGACGCCTTCCGGTCGGCCCTCCACTTCGATCGGCAGTCCGCCCTCCGCGGTCGGTTGGACGGCCCGTCGGGAGTAGTTGAACGAAAGATTCCGCTTGTTGTCTGAACGAAGCAGTCAGGAGAAGGGCGAAAGGAACTCACCGCCGTCGGTCGGTGCGGGAACGGCCGTCGGGATGAGAGCCACGAGCTGCGCGACTTCCGCTCGCCGTTTCGCCGCGCGCACTGCCCGCTCGGCCGCGTGTCGCTCGAAGACGCGCTCCAGCAAGCGGAGGGTGGCCGCCGCGTCGCAGTCCATCGCGCGCTGCCAACTCGACGACTGCGGGCTGTGCGGCGTCCGGACGGACTGCAGCTCTTCGAACGGCTAAACGAAACCGAAGGAAGGTGAATGGGAGGGAAGCCCAAAAAAACTCACGTCTTTCTCTCGCTTCTCCATCGAACGGCGATGTCAGTGGACAGCAGAAGCAAGACGGCCGCGACCGACGGAATCGATCGGCGGATTGGAACGAATGAAACTGCAACTGTTTGAAATTGACAGCATTCTCGACCATTTGGATGCAAATTCATCCACCAGTGCGGAGGGCTCAAACGAGAGGACGGAAGCGTCGAGCGGCGTTTGTCGCCTCATAAACCGTCGAGTTTATTGCCCCCTCTAACGGTCCCCTTCGTACAGCCGTCGACCGCACTCATCAACTCGTTCTCACTTCGACTTTCACCCGCCATCCGCCGGATGACTCGTCGGTTACGCAAGCGGGCGAGTGAGTGGGAGAGCGGTGAGTGTAGCGGACGTGCGGGAGCTTCGGGCGACCGACCGGAGAGCCGAAAAGCCGCCCGCCTTTTGTGTTTGCCCCCGATGATCCGCGGCGGATCGACGACGACCGAAATCCCGCTCTTTCTCGTTTTTTGTCGACCGAAGGCCGCCGGCGAGCAACAGCGATCACTCCGACAGCGCGTGTTTCGAGCGAGAATTCCACTTACTCTCGTCCTTGCGTTGGAGCACCAGTAACACGTGTGTTGTCCCCTTCCTCCTCCTTCTTTTCTGTTTGCGTCATAACTTTTGAATTGCGCGCGGAATGCGGAGATTTATGGTCGGAGAACTCTTTGACGAAAATTCCTCCGTTCGTCGTGTTTAATCAAAACTTCTCGGCTTTACGCTCCGTTCGGGTGTTTAGACGAACGATGCTGCGACTTCTCCCGCTGCTTTTGGCTCTTGAACTGCCGACCGTTCGAGCCACGCAGTCCGTCTACTCGTGCCCGCTCTCGCCCGGCTTCTCGGGCGTTGTGCCCGGCTTCAACGGAGTTGGAGAGATGTGGGTGGATTCCGGAGAGCACGCTTGATGGCTGCTTTCAGCTGCGGCTCGGGCTCCTTCCTGCACTACTGGACCTGTTGCGAGGACTTCCCGTTCGAGTGCTGCTTTCAGTTCGAGGTCTGGGCGATGTGAGTGCACTGAACACTTTTCTTTTGTGTAATTTGTCGTTTCAGCGTGTTCTTCTCGGTCTTCTTCGTGCTCCTGCTCGCCGTCGGTCTCTTCTTCCTCGCCCGCTTCATCTCCAATCGATACTGACCGCTGACTACTTGCTGCTGCTCGGAATAAACACATTTGTTTTGACCAAGGGAGATTTGCATGAAGGAAACGAACAACAAGAAACCGAACGGAATGCCCGCCAGTCGACTCCCAACACCCCCGATTTGATCGGCCGCCTTTCTGCTCGCCCGGCTGCTCGAAAGTCCCGATGGAGACGACGGACGTCGAAACGGGTGGGCAGAAGCCGGTGGGGACTGACCGCCCTCTCCGCTTACAGCCATTGGATCGATCGATGCGGAGTCGGGAACGCGCTCCGAGTTGTCGTCCGGTGAGTGCGGCGGCAAGAAGGCGGCTGTTGATCGTTTCGTTCAGTTTCGGTCAGCATCCCGAGTTCCCTCCTGGAGAGCCTGCAGAGCGGCGGACCGCCGGTCGTCGGTAAGTGCTCTCCGCTCCCCTTCGTTCATCCTCCGCTTGCAGCCCACTCGATGACCTCGGCGGCCTCGCTGCACTCGTACGAGGGCGTCACGTGGACGTCGACGGAGGGCGAGGAGTCGCCCGACCTGCAGACCGCCGAGGCGGCTCTCTCGGCGGCTTCGCTCCCGTCCGCTCGGCTGGCGGCCTCCGACGCGACCGTCTACTCGACCGTCTCGTCCGGCTGCTCCACCGACCCGGAGGCCGAGTTCCACGTGGGCGCCAGCGAGGCCTCCGACCGCTCGCTTCCCACCTCCGAGTGCTACACCGACTTCAGCTGCGACGACATTTATCGTCCGGGTAGGCCGCACACTCGAGCATCGCTTCTAATCTCTTTCCCTGCAGAATACTCGGACTCTTCGATCCGCGAGGTGGAATCGTGTTGCACGGCCGTGTGCTGGGACGAGGAGCGCATTTGAGCGGGCGGCCACACGCCTCTTCTTTCTTCCGTGTACATACGTGCGCTGAATAAACGAAGCTGAAGAGAAGTTGGTTGCCTGTAAGGTCTGCCATAAGAGCTCCCTGCCGCCGCTCTCCTGCGGAATGTCCGCCGGCTACTTGTGGTTGGCATAACGCACCAGGCCGCTACTCTCGGCCGTTTCTGCTCGAAATTCGAGGGCGTTGCTGAATTGAACGAAATCCAAGCAATTTGCGATGATTCCTCTCGGCTACCGCCTCTGCCCGCCGGCCTCCACCGCGCGCTGCCTGTCGACGACCGCCGCTTTGGCCAAAAACCGGGCAGGAAAGCATCGAGTGAGTGCTTCTTTGATTGCTTCTTCCATTTGCTCGCTGCTTTCAGTCGACGGTCGACCACTCGCGGATGATCACGTACGAGATGTCCCGCAAGCCGCATCACATCGGCGTCCACAAGGCGTGGCTCTCGTGGCACACGCAGAACCTCGAGGAATTTCGGCAGCAGCAGGGCGTGACCGTCGCGCAGGACGAGGTGATTCGCCGCTTCATTCGCGGCTTCTTCTACGACTTCCGGACGATCGACGGCAGCGAGGTGAGTTCTTTCGACTGCCTTCCTTTCTCTCACTTCTGCGGGTTGCAGATCGTGATCAAACGGCGCGGGAACCTCGTCTTCGTGACCGGCTTCCTCCACTTCGGCCGCCGCTTCAACGTCACGCGCGTCTACTGGCTGTTCGGCTTCGTGGAGGAGTTCCTCTCCCAACTGCTCAAGCAGCCCGTGAAGCTGGAGCTGCAGTTCGTCGAGAGCGAGAAGGACCTCGCCTACAACTACATTTGACGACGGTTGGCCCCCACTTTCTCGTTGTTTGTTTGTTTCTCGTTTTAGGCTCCAATAAAACTAGTTCTCTTCGTCCACTTCGTTGTGCCGAACTCACAAAAGCATAGCCAAGAGTATAACCCTCTGTTACTACACCGTCCAAGACGCACGACGAATCACGGGTGTTCATTCAAGGGACCACAAGGCGGGAATCAACGGGGAACGGGAGCAGCGGCGGGGGGCTCGGCGGCCGACGAGGGCTTGTTCGAGAGTTTTGAGTACTCGTTGTAAGCTTGGAAGAACTCCACGATCACGTCCTTGATCAGCCTGCAAGCGGTGAGGTGGGGGAGTGGGTGGAAAGAAGAAAAGACTCACTTCTTGGCGTGCACGTACTCGCAGAGCGTTCGGTGCAGGTAAATGTACTGCCCCTCGGTCTGGATGGAGCCCGCCCGCTGGGTGCGCATCTCCTTGACGACCTCCGGCACCTGAAGCGAGTAGTGGGCGGACGGGGAAGGGACGCGCACGTTGAGCTCCTTGCCCTCGAGCAGAATGCGCAGGCAGATCTCGCAGGCCATGATCGTGCCCGTGCGGCCCACGCCCGCCGAGCAGTGGACGACCGCCGTGGAGTCCTTCACGTCCCGGATGTGCTTCAGGATCCGCAGCATGCCCATCCCGCTCTGGGGCACTCCGAAGTCTGAAGAGAGGCGGATGAACGGGGCGGAGGGGCGGCCACACGCCCGGCCAGTCCAGCCAGCGGTGGAGCACCACCTGGAGCTGCTCGCCGCCCGAGGAGACCTCGAGGAAGAGCGACTCGAAGATCTTCTCGTTGGGCGTCGTGATGTTCTTCGCGTTGGTCACGGTGACCAGCCCGAAGGTCTTGCTCTCGCCCTCCCGCAGCGGGTAGTACTGCGCGCACTTGCTCTTGCCCGCCTCCATCGTCCGGCACAGCATCACGATGTGGCGCGCTTTTTCCTGCAAGGGCGGGCATTAGAACTGGCTGGAGGCTTCTTCGACTCACCTGCCAGATCATCCGCCACCAATCGTTCACCGTGTCGGGCAACGGTCCCTGCAACAAGCGTAGAGCAGGCAGGAGGTCGGGCACTCGCCTGTGTGCAGATGTAGCGGTTGGTCAGTTTGGCGATGGAGCTCTCCACGAAGTTGGCGTGGATGTAGTCCGTCTCGGGCGGCACGCCGAACTTGAGGACCACCCGCGTGCGGTCGTAGCAGGGAATGTTGGAGTAGCGGTTCTTCTCTTTGTGCTGCGCGCCGGCGGTGGCTGCCGTGTCCGGCGGCTGGAAGGATTGGATCTCCTTGAACTCCGCTTTCAAGCCCTCGATCTCTGCAACGGGCGGTGAGTGGAAGGAGGGGGTGCACTCGCTTTTTTGAGCCACCGACATGCCGAAGTTGATCATGGCGGTTTCGGCGGCCTTGCGGCCCTTGCCGTCGGCCGGCTGCTTCTCGTCGCCCTCCTCCACCGTGGCGACGGTGTGCAGCGGGTGGCCGGCCGCCTCGTCCTCGTCGCGCGTGGTCCCGCCGCGCCGCGTGGGCGTCTTCGGCTGGACGGGAGATGCGTGAGGAGTTGGATCAAGGGACTCACCTTCCGCTTGACGCCCGGGGTCTCTCCTTTGCCCAGCGACTTGGGCGTTCGCTTGCGGGGAGCTTCCGCAGGAGTCGACATCGAAGAGCAGAGCGCGACGCAGCGGCTGGGCGACTCGCAAGACTGGAAGAGAGAACGGAACGCACGGAACAAATCGACGGGAATTGCTTCCATTTGATGCAAATTCTGTCATCTCCCGCATGGAATACGCAAAACCGTTTTCTTCATGCAAACTTGCCCGATCGGCGCGTATAAAAGCAGAACGAGCGCAGTCCGCAGCGCTTTCGGTCGTCCGCCTTCTCTCCGCTTCCACCGCTCCCCCGCTCTCCGTGTGCAATGGCCGCCCTCGCCGTCGACCCGCCCGCGTGCCAGGTGCCGGCCGCCGGCGGCACCTCCACCCACCAGCTGAACAATACGGGCGCGTCCCGTCTGGCGTTCAAGGTTCGTCCTCCCGCCGCTCTGCCCACTCATCCGCCCGCTCGTTGCAGGTCAAGTCGTCGAACAACAACGAGTACCGCCTGAAGCCCGTGTTCGGCTTCGTGGAGCCCGGCGCGTCGGCCGCCCTCGAGATCACGCGCCTCAACGGGGCGCCCAAGGAGGACAAGATGGTGATCCAGTTCGCCGAGGTGCCCGCCGACGCCACCGACGCGCAGGCGCCCTTCAAGGCGGGACCGCCCGCCGGCGAGGTCGTCCTGCCCGTCACCGCCGCCTAGACGAGACGCCCACTTCTCCTTCGCTTTGTCCCCGTGTGGTCCGTTCGAATAAACGCTCTTTGGGCTCTCTGCTTGGCTTCTGTCGAATAAGGGAGACTACGATGCTCTTTGTGATCAACGCTAAGCATTTGCAATCGGGTGACGTCGATCATCAAACAAATCGACTCGTTCGTGATGCAAAACCGAACCGATGAGCTGCTCGACGAAGAGGGGCGATAAGCGACGAACTCGGGGGCTTCCTGCGGGTCAAAAGCCTCCTCTTATCTCGTGCTCAGTGCCCTCACGCGCCAATCGTTCCGTACTTAAGGCAGAAGTGGGGGAGAACATTCGTGCACTTCCAGCCGCCAGAATGTGGTTCGTTCTCCTCTTTCCGCTCTTCTCCTTCGCTTCCGCGTCTCTCGACCCGTTGGATGTTCCTTTCGATGCTCCGTACGAGTTCAGCCGCGTGGCCTTCAACCTCTCGCTCGGAACGCCCGGCCAACTCCAACGAATCCTCCTGCTGGACGACTTCGAGTACGCGAACCTGACCGTCGGCGACGTGGCGGCGGGCGGCAGCTACGATCCTTCGTTCGTTCGAGCGAAAGAAGGCGGTTGATCATTTTCTTCGTTCAGCGCGTCCACCAACTTCCAGCAGCTCGGCTACTCGTTCGACCACGCGGGCGAGGCGGACGGCGTGTTCGCGAAGGAGGCTTTCAGGATCGACACGCCGGAAGCCTCGCGGTCGCAGATGCTGCCGTTCGTCGTCCGCAACGACTCGTTCGCCTCTTTGTGGGCGCCGTTCGGAGCCGCCGGATTGTCCTGTTCGGGCGACGAGCAGACGACTTTCCTCGAGAATTTGGCCGCCCAAGCCGGCAAGCGAGTGATCACCTTCAGTTTGGACAAGTGAGCTCTTTGTTCTGTCTACTTCTAATCGTTCCTTTAGTTCGGACTACAAGCCGCGAGAAGAGACGACCGGCTTGATGACCATCGGCGGCCTCGCGCCCGCCCGCTGCCAATCGAACGCCGAGTTCTTCGCGGCCACCCGCGCGCTGATCGTCGACTGGGTGGTGCAGGCGGACGAGTGAGTTCTCCACGTCCTCTCTTTTCTTAACCGGTGAATGCAGAGCGACCTTCGGTACGACGACCATCGACGCGCCCGGTCCGCTCCGCGTTTCCGTGGGAAACTGGTGGTTCGGCCTGCCGTTCTCGCTGATGCCGGCGGCGATGCGGGCGGCGGGCGTGAATTCCGACTTCTCCATCGACTGCGCAGTGAACGTCGTCTTTGAGTTCAAAGTGGGCAGCTTCGAGTTCGTGGTCGGCCCGGCGGACTACTTGGAGCGTCATTCGGACGACTTGTGCACGTGGACGGTCCTCGCGATGGCAGAGATCTGGCTGCCGGCGAGTGTGCTCAACGGGACGTGCCTCCACTTGGACTACGAGCAGTCGGCCGTTGGCTTCAGCTCTCGCATCCCCAATTGAATGCTTGTTTGTTATTGAACGACGAGTGAATCACGAGTTTATGCTCAAGGGGAGAGGTCAGAAGCCGAGCTCGTTCTTGACGAGGTCGGCGGCGGCGAAGGTCGGGAGGTCGCCGTTGGCGAGCGCCTCTTCGGCGGCAGTCACCGGCTCTCAACCCGCCGCTTCCAGCTTGAGGTACGCAACGGGGCACGGCCTCTCGTCGATCACCAAAGGGGCGCCGCCGTCCATGCGGACGAGGTCGGCCGCTCGGAACGCTCGAGGCACGCCGCGGCCCCCAAGTCGCCGGCCTCTCACTCGACTTTCCCTTACTCGTGTTCGCACATTCCGCCCTCCCGCCCTCGTTTTGTTCTTGTTTTCTTTCCGAACAGAACGAAGACGGCCCTGGGAAAGAGGGCGCTGAGCGTTCGGACGCGCACCTTGGGAATGGACGCCCCGTCCCGCCGACGAGCGGTGACTCAGCAAGAGATTTGCGGGCAAGACGCCTCTTTCCCAACCCTACCGAGTCGTCCTTCCAAACAGACGCCCGCCTTCGCTATTGCAGCGCCGATTTGTGGCGTTTGACTGCCTTTTCGCTCGAAAGTGAGTAGAGAGCGGTCATTGCGTGTCCGTTGGCTGCAAGAATCTTTGCGCGGGTTCTTCGCGTTTCTCGTCCACTTCTCTCTTGTTTGCAGCGAAGCCATGGCCGAAGCCGTCCGTCGCACTTCGCGTCGCAAGCGGAAGCTGACCGCGGCGACCTCGCCGATCATCCAGCTCTCTTCCGCCGACCTCTGCGCGTGCGCGGAGTGCTGGAAGATGGCCGTCCTCGCGCCGCTCATCCGCCGCTCCGTTCGGCTGGCCGCCAAGAAGCCGAAGGTGGCGGCTGAGCGGGCGCCGCCGCGGAACCACGAGCGGCAGGAAGCGAAGAACTCGTTCGTCTACGAACTGCGCGAGGTTTGTTCCAGTTTTCTTCTTGTCCACGTCCACGTGCTTGCAGGTCACGAACTGCTACCGGCTGTCGCCGGACGGCCGCCACCTGTACGTGTTCACGCGCCAAAACGAGCTGCTCATCGTGGACCTCGTGCGGAACGCCCAAAAGTACGTCCTTCCACATACTCGTCCTCTTTCTTACCACTCTTTTCAGACTCCTGAAGCCGCAAACGAAGTGGAGTCAGGACAAGGCCGTGTGGGACTTTGTGATCGTGAACGCGAACACGATGTTGGTCAAGGCGTTGAGCGCGGAGCCGAACGGCCGCTTCGGGCTGCACTTGGTGCGGTTCGGGCTCGACGCCGACCGCTACGAGCGCGTTCTCCTGTACGAAGCGAACGGCCGCGATTCGCCCACTTACGTCCTGACGGAGATCCACGAGGCGGAGACGGACGTGAAGCGGGCGGTCCTCTGCGATGCCATCGACGAAACGCTGATCTTCCTCCGTGTGGACGTCGAAGCGGCCGAAGCGACCGTGCAGGACACACTCGCGCGTCGTCCCGACCAGTTCTACTACTTCGCTGCCGAGATGAGCGACGACGGGCGCGAGCTGTACGTGTTCAGCGCTCACGATCCGAAGGCCCTCCACGTCTACTCGCTGGAGCAGAAGGAGTGGACGCGCGAGCCGCTCGACGGAGTGCACGTCTGGCACCCGGTAAGTTCAATCATCTTTTGCAGCACTTTCCGAAGAGAAATTTCAGTTCCATTTCACCGGCTCCTCGCGGACGATCTACGCGGAGAGCCTCACGAACGACCGCTACTTCGACCACGTTCTGCCGAACTGCCTCGCCCGCTGCAATCTGCAGGAGAAGACGTGTGTGGACGTGCCGATCGTCGCGAAGGGCGTCGTCTTCATGTCGCCCATCGTGAACCCGGCGGACGGCCAAGAAGACGGCGTCGTGGTCATCCGATCCCCGTACAAGCACTACGGCGTTTCGAACACCCTTCTCAGCCGCATCAAAGTCGAGCGGCTCATGTTCCGGTTTGTCCGCCTTCCTCCCCGCTCACTTCCTTCCTCTGCTTTCAGCCAGCCGAACTCGCTGCAGCAGCAGAGCTTCGTGGCCGCCCGGAAGCTCCAAGAGGGTGTCGCGGTCGAGAAGACGCTCGCCCAAGTGCTCACCGCCGCCCCGCAAAAGGAGTTCCTGCCGAGCGTCTACGAGAACATGGAGCCTGTCTTCGTGTGCCCTCTCGAATGAACCTTCCTCTTTTATTCTCTCGCTTTTGTTCGACTCCAGTTCACGATCAGTGCAGAAATAAACCGCATTCCGGTGGTCGCTCCTCGAGCCGAGCGGTCGGTCGCTCTCGCCGCCGCTCTCGCTCGCCCGCCCCGGGATCTTCGGGACAAGCCGTTGCGGGCCCCCGAATGGCCATCCGGCCGACTGCTACAAATCAGCGGAGGAAGCGACGACGCCGCCAGCCGCGACGACAATCGATGGCCCGCCGCCCGCGCTGGACGCCGGCCGCCGACCGCTCCTCGACCACCCGGACCCTCTCCGACCCGCTGGGAAGAAGACCACCGCAAGAACGTCGGCTCCGTGCACAAGTCCCGCGAACGCCCATGGATCGCCATCGTCAAGACGCCCCGACGATGGAAGCGAGCCGAACGTGCGCCCACCAGACCGCTCCGCCTTTCCCGCCGCCGACCGCTTCCTCCCGCTGACCTCACCGCAACGTCTGCCGGTTCACTCCCAACATTCTCCTCTTTTCTTCGGTTGCGATGTGAATAAACCAGTGAAACCAGAAATAAACACGCTAATCGACCGCAATGAGGAACTGGATACGGATTTATTGGTACTCGTGAGACCTTTTTTGATTAAAGCTTCCAAAATTCGTTGAGGGTTTCCGGCAGTTCGTTATCGTTCTCATGGCTGTAAGGCCCAGATGAAATGCCAGCGATTCACTCTAACGTTTATCTGCGACGAGCAACCGGAAGAAACAGAGGGCAAATGGGAGATCACGCGTACTCCGACTTGGTGCCGCCGCCGCCCGTCTTCTTCATCACGAACTCGCTCTCGACGGCGGCCTTGGGCTCGGTGGCGGGCTTTTGGACGGACTTCTCGCCCTCCGACGGCACCGCCTGCAAGCGGGTGGAGGAGAGGGGGCGGGCGACTCACCGAGTTGGTGGAGGCGGACGGCTCCTTTTCGTCCGTCTGCTGGTTGCCGGTGGAGGTCTTGGACGGGGCGCTCTCATCGCCGCTCTCCTCGTCGGCCTGCAAGCGAGCGAGTAAAGAGTGGGAGGATTGGAAGGGCACTCGCCTTCTCGACCTCCTCCTTGGACGCCTTGGCCGCCTTCTTGGGCTTCGGCTGCTGCTGGGCGGAGGCAAGGGCATCCAGGCGGGCGGCCATCTGCTCGTTCTGCTTGCGCATGGCCTCCATTTGGGCCATCAGGCGGTCGGTGGCGGTGGGCGGGGCGGCCGGGGCGGGCTTCGAGCGGCGCTTCTTGGGCTCGGCGGCGGGCGCCTTCTCCACCTTCGGAGGCTCCTTGGGCGGCGGCAGGGCGTCGAGGACGGAGACCGGCCGCGGCGTGCCCTCGCCGGCCTTCTTCTTCGGCTTGGCGGGCGGCTCGGCCTTCTTCTCGGGCGCCTTCTCCTCCGCGCCGTCCGACTCCTCTTCGTCGTCGTCCTCGTCCCGGAAGGCCTCCTTGCGGCGCTTCTCGTCGGCCTTGGGGGCGGGCGCGGCGCGCTTCTCGTCCTTCTCGGCCAGCGCCAACTCGCCGTCCTTTTCTTTGAGCTCCGCGCCCGCCTTGTCCTTCTTTTGCTGCAGCGGGAATGAATGGTAGGAATCGGCAAGCGCTCACCCAGTCGAAGGGCCCGTAGAAGTGGAACTTGATGGACTCCTTCATCGTGACGAGCATCATGCCGATAAACGTGTAGTCGGGCCGCTCGCCCTCCGCCAGTTTGTCCAGATTGTGCATGATGGTCTGCAGCTGGCGCGGCACGTACCTGCAACTCAAGGGTGATCGAGAAAGCCGAACACGCCCTACTTGTAGCATTCGTCGACTGAAAGCGGAGGTGTGAGGAGGAATGGAAGGGGAGGACTCACAGCCGTCGCAGAAGAGGCGCTCCTTGTTGACGAACATGTTGAGGTCCGTGAAGGTCTCGTTCCAAGGCAGGACGCGGCGCCCGAACAGGTTGAAGCAGACGAACAGCCAGGACTCCAGGTCGTCCTTGCGGTGCATCTCCTTGGCGCGGTGGTAGCCGCGGGAGAGGAACGAGCGGGCCGCCATCTTCGGCAGGCGGCGCGGCGAGGCGGACGCCTTCGAGTCGTAGTGCTGCTGGAAGTGGAAGGCCATCGAGAACCCGACCAGGTACACCAGGTGCGGGTTTTCGATGCCGAGCACGAACTTCGAGGGCGACAGGTCGCGGTGCAGGAAGCCCAGCGAGTGGAGGTCGTGCACCGCCTGGAACGTCTGCATCGCCAGTCGGGCGGCATTCGGGCGTCTAAGCACGAGTGAGAGGAGGAAGAGCGGGGGCTTACGAGAAGTCGCAGCCGTCCAACAGCTGGGCGCGGATGTCGTTGAGGTTGAGGTCGCAGAGGGACATCATCACGTAGTTGCAGACGCCCATCACGCGGCCCTTGTTGTGCAGCCGGGGGAAGTGGCGCGTGAAGCGGGACTGGTGCTTGGCGGCGTCCATCAGCAGGAACACGTCCCGCTTCAGCTGCTTCACGTCCTCCTGGCCGTGCATCTCCACCTTCATCGCGTACAGCTTGTCCGAGCGCTTGTTGCGCGCCACGTACACGCGCCCGAGGATGTGCCCCTCCACCTTGTAGCTGCAGCAGAGGGAGGTTAGAGCATCCCCTGCGGAACGAACCGGGCGCCGCTCTTGCACTTGACTTCGAAGCCGAGCGGGAGTTTCTTGGGCACGTCGGCGGGCGGCCCGTGGCTGCTGCCCGGCCGCTTGGAGCGGCGTTTGCGGGAGCGCGAGGCGGCCGAGCGGGCGCCGCCGTCCGCGGTCTTGCCGCCCTCCTTCGTGCGGCGCCGGCGAGGCTGATGCTCCTCCTGCAACCAGACAGTCGGGCACTCGCCAGGGGGCTCACCGGCTGCTCCTTCGTGTCTTCGCGCTCGTTCGCGTCGGCGGCCCGCTCGCGCTTCTTCGTCTTGCGCTCTTAGTGCTCTTCTGCAAGCGGCGAGAGGTGGGCGGACGGCGGTTGCACTCACTTTTGAGCCGGTTGAAGAGCTCCGCGTTTTCGCCCTCCATCTTCGTCCTTTCGCTCGCCGTTCGTTCAGCCGACTGGTCGCACGGGAGGGCGGCGGGTGAACTGCGAGGAGCCGCGCGGAATCTGCCTCGATTTCGCCACTCGAATTTGCATGACGGCGAGGATTTTGAGCGCAAATTCGAGAATGTTTACCCCATGGGAACGCGCAATGGATCGAGGTTCGGGCGCGTGCACTGGACTTTGGACCCGCGCTTGCGACGAGGAGGCGCGCGGGAAAGCGGCAGGGCGGCGAGGAGATTTCCCGCTCATTCCGGCCGCTTCTCCCGCGCACTCACCCGCTCTGCTTTCAGGCCGCTCCGATGGACTCGCCGCTGCTCCTGCCGCCGCCGTTGGCCGACGTGGACCCGCCGCCGCTGCAGCTGGAGGTCGGCCACGTGCTGCCGCTGCTGCGCCTCGCGTTCTCGTGCCGGAAGCTGCGGATTCTGCGCGACCGCGTGCTGGACTTCGCGGCCGCCCACCTCGAGGACGTGCGCCGCGAGGAGGGCTGGGCCGAGTTCGCCCACGCACACCCCGACCTCGTCGAGCGCCTCGCCGAACGCGCGCCCGCGCCGATCGACTGGCCGCCCGCCACCCCCGAAGGCCCGCCGTCCGCCGCCCGCCCGCCGCTGCCCACCTTCGTGGAGACGAGCCGCCAGATGGCCGCGCTGGGGCTCTCGATCGGCCGCTCCACCGGCCTCCTGTTCGTCCTGCCCGCCGTCTACGTCCTCGGCTGCGGCGTGTGGCTGCTGGAGCTCGTCCTGGAGACCCCCGCCCACTTGAAGAAATAAACGATTGATCGATTGAATGCGGGCTTTATTTCGGAGCAGAATAGGGGGGGGCGGCCGCTCACTCGTCGTCGGGCCACTTGAAGCAGAAGACGACGAGGCAGTCGGCGCCGTCGTTGCAGTCGGTCGGTCCCCACAGGCAGAGGCGGCCGTCTGCAGTCGGGGATCCCACAAACTATGAAGAATCCTTCCTCTCGCACTCACCAATGCCCACCACCAACAGGAACACAACGAGGAGAAGGAGGAAGGACGATTGCATGGTGGAAGGAACGAGTGAGAAGTGGGCGGAGAAACGAACGATGCGAGATCCCCCCGACCGATGAATCAACGCTGTTTACTGGCCGATCAGGAGGGCGGGGCGTGAGCGGGGAACAGCGGGATGTAGCACGAGGTGGTGGCCGGCGAGCCGACGGGCGCCTCGGCGGGCGGCGCGCCCCGGGCGGTGGGCGGGTCATCGTTCGGGAGGACGGGCACCAGCGGCTTCTCCTCGACCGTCTGCTCTGTCTGCAGGCGAGCGGAAGCGATGAATCCCCCGGCCGCCCACTCACCACCGTCAGACAGCGCTTCTCCATGGGCGTGATGGCCGGCCGCATGGCGACGTTGATCTTCTCGAAGACGGTCGGCGTGTCCATCTCCAGCACGCCCCTGCAAGCTTCGGATGAGGGCTGTCCAGTGAGATCAGGGCGCACAGGTCGCTGCGGGGGCGGATGGGCGGCGGCGGCGTGAGGGCCTTCTGGGCGGAGTTGCCCGCGCTCGGCTTCTTCTCGCCTTTGGCCTCGGCGCGCGGCAGCTTCTCCTTCGAGCTCACTTTGGGCTCCGACCGGCGCGATCCCGACCGTCTGGCGGACGGCGGCTGCAAGCGGGCGGTCCTCGAATCCCCCCCTCGCCCACTCACCTTCGTCGTCGCCTCTTTCTTCGGGCCGGCCGGCGCCGCCTGCTTGCTGCCCGTCGCGCTCACCGCCGCGATCGCCGACGGGAGCCCCGCGCGTACGGCGGCGTGACGGCGACCGGCGAGCGCGCGCTCCAGCGGCTTCTTCTCGGCGCTCATCGCGGACGGCCGGCTGTCCGCGGGCTGACGAACAGAGTGGACGAATGGGTGAATCATCCCGCATGCTTTCGAGCGTTTAGGCGGTTATGCTAATGAGCTTCGAGTGATTTCTATCGTTTGGCGGCCCAACAGAAGAGAAGAATAATTTATTTGGCCGCTGCACACAAGACCAGAAGTAAATGCCGATAGAAAGAGGGGAATACTTGCAGTAGTTAAAAGCGGAGAAGGAGGAACACCGGTAGAGAGATTAGAGTTCAGTGGAGGGTGAGAGGATGATGTGCTGGTTGTCGCCGCACTGATCGTTCGTGTTCATGACAATCACGCGAGCGGGCGCCTTCCCCCGCCTCCGCTTCATGTGCGTGCGGACGGCCGAGCGGACGACGATCACAAGCCCGACGACCAGCAGCAGGCTGTAGAGGACGAGTAGCGTGATCAGCCAGCTTTTGCGGTCGAGGAAGCCGGTCAGGTGATGCACGCAGTTGTCGGCCAGGTACAGCTAAAAAGAGGGATTGACTACAGTAAAAGAAGGCGGTTGTTTGCAGAAGCCAGCAGGTCGGCAAACAACCGGAAAGAAGTCAATTTTGCCCCCACAGCCGCAGAACGAAGGAAAACAAACGGAAACCCGTGGGAAATGAAAGCAGAACTCACGTGACGGCGGGGCGCATTGCAAACGTCCTCGATGAGATCCGTTTGGTTGTTCGTGGGCACGCGGCAAGCGAGGAGGGGTTCAAGGATCGTGCAAAATCCCCGGTCCTTGTAGACGACCCTCCGCAAGACGACGCTCACCGAAGGAACGATGTACTGCTCGTAGTCAAGGAACGCGACGAGCGACAGGAAGACCACTCCGAACACGATGCTCAGCCCGAGCAGCACGTAGCACTAAACAAGGGTAGCATCCAATGAAAGCAGGAAGGGGACTTACCGCAAAGAAACAGCCGACTTCTTCGGTTAAGCGCGAAGAAGAGGGCGGCCAGGCAGAAGAGCAGCTGGAAGATGTTGGCCGGCACGCTGCCCTCCAGAAAGCGGCAGTAGTAGCGGGTTGGAGTGGCCTGCTCGAGGAGTTCTTCGTCCCGCGGAAGGTAGTCGTTGAACATGCAGAGAAGGTTCGATTTGGCGATTTGAAAGCAGAACTGACGGAAGTAAGGAAAGGCGACAACTTGAAAGATTACCTGAGTAGTGAAAAGATACGTGCTAATCGTCGTGAAGCAGCCGATCAAACAGAGGAACACGATGGACGACTTGGAATAAATGAAGGCGATCACGCAGTTCGTTGGATGCGAGACGTTCTTGTATTTGGGCCCGGCAATCACGAGCGCCTCGTCCACCATCGAATCGCTCGTACTCGACGGCATCGCGGCAGTCGAATCACATCCGAGTGGGGCGACCG
Organism: Aphelenchoides fujianensis; assembly: GCA_024699865.1. NCBI lineage: Eukaryota > Metazoa > Nematoda > Chromadorea > Rhabditida > Aphelenchoididae > Aphelenchoides > Aphelenchoides fujianensis. Next base: position 117,698 of record JAMPIO010000166.1, on the reverse strand, counting down.
TCAGCGCTGGAAAGAACGACCATGAACGAAGGGATTTCCACGGCAAAACAGCGAATCCTGTCGGCAAAAGAAAGCTAAAATGGCCGCGTTCAACCAACCGGTTTAATGAAATGCGACAGAATTCTCGCCAAACCTCTACGGCCTTCCGTTAGACCCGCCCCGCCCGTGAGCAAACGGCCACACTCAAAGGGATTCAATTAAGCGCGGAGTCATGAGGTTCTCGCCGCAATCACGGCCCGAATTGAAGTCGGAAAGCGGCCGGGAATCCCGAGCGAACGTTCGCATCAAAAGGCGCGGATTCATTCGCCCCTAATGACCGCCTTCTGTCCGTCGAGGGGGCATGACGTTAATTGGGCCCTCGAACGAGCACGCAGTAACGAGAACCCGAACAGACGAGCGTCCAGGCGGAAGTCTGCGATTCCAGCGAACAGGCCGCGGCGGCGAACTTCCTCGGTGAGTAATTAGCTGAACAATAAGAGTACAAAGAGGATTGAAAGAACGGGTAGACAATTGGTCATTTTAAACAGCAGAGTCCAGCGGATAATCGCCAGTATATCCCCTCCTCGTCCATCTGTGCACACCAATGAGAGCAGGAATGGGTGGAAGTGCAACAAACAACGCGGGCTCGGAACCGGCGGATCGATGTTTCGAACACCCCAACAAACAAGAGGGAAGAAGAAAGCCCGTTAATTGGGATCTGCGGACGGCAAACCAGCTTCTTTCGGCCCTCCAATCTTCCTCGAATTTCATTAGCGGCCGGCGGTCGATTCCGCGTGTTTCAAATCGAATTTTGGGGTCGGAGGTCAGCCGGCCGGGCGGCCAATCGAATTGAAAGAAAACGAGAAAGCAAAAGAAAGTTTCCGTTGGACTCGACCGTGAGAACCGAGAGAATCCGAGCTCCCGCTCCTCTTCCACAAACAAAAGGAGGCTCGACCTTCCGCGAAGCTGCGGGCAGAGCAACAGAAGGCGGCTAATTGGAGGCCGAATTCTCTTCTTCTTCCCAGCAAACACCAAACGTCCATCACCCCGAACACTTCTTGACGTGCGGCCACGTGCCTCGAGCGGCAATGAGGGCCAAACGACCGAGCGGAAGGCGGAAGTCGCTCGTCGATTCGTTTTCCCACGGGGTGAACGTGCAAATCGAATTGGTGGACGGGAGAAAGCGGAAGAAATTCGGCCGTCAAGGCCGCTAATTCGAACCGAGTGAACGGAAATGTCAACGTGCAGAAAGCTGGCCTTCGAACTCGTCACGCACGGCCTCCCTTCGGCGTTCTTCCGACCTCCCAAAACAAAACGAGCGATTTGAACGCACGCACGGTTCTGCAGAAATTGAAAGCGAGCGTGCGCAATGAAAACGAACTTTCAAAGCGGATTTTACGCGTCGCATGAAGGCTGTTTTGGACGAAGACCGACAAGTTTAATTGGCCGGAAAGCGACTAATCTCTCATGGCTGCAAAATTCTACCGAGTGATAGGCAAAAAAACCTTACTTTATCGGGTTTCACAAGAGAACATTAATTTTCTGCAACGCTTTTGCTGAGCGTTGTTCTAATCGTCAACCGGAACACATAAAAACCAATTTGATCGACGATTTTCGGTCAGCAACGAGCAAAAACAAGCGGGAACGCAGGTTCTCGGCAGCACCCACGTGCTTCGCTCGCAAACACGCTTCCGCTGGATCATAATAACGAGCAACAATAGTGTGCAAAGGCAAAACAACAAGGGAAATAAGAATAAATTGTTCGATAAAAGCTGTTTAAAAAATAAAGTAACTCCTTTTATTGGCTGCCAAAAATCGTGGGTTACTTCAACAGAAAACGGTGGAAATAAAAATAGAAAGTGGTCGTCATGGCCGCTCCGAAAATGGCCGCATTCCCCGCCGAAAATCTGCGGAAAATTCGCCGCAAAATCTCCAAAAGCGAGCGGCGAAAAGCGGGCGGCGCGGTGAGTCGTGGAGCGGCGGGCGGGAAAAAAAGTTTTCGCCCCCAGCGATCCTCCGCATTGTTTGCTCGCGTTTCTTGATTGGGAAGGAAAAAGAAGACGTGGTCGATGATTGTTCAGAGGATGATTGTGAGGGGGCAGGACGAAGTCCGTCCGTAACGGAGCTTCACGCAATTCCGTCTGTCCAAGGCGATTGCTTCTGGCAACGGCGTCTTCCATGTCGGCATTTGGCTGCTCGGTGAGACGCAAATCGACGAGCAAACGGTCTCCATTCTTCTCGGTGTTGATTGTGTGTCCGACTGCGAGAGCCAGACGTTCCAAAATTTGCTGTCTTCAAGCCACTGTGGAGGGCAGGAAGCATGAGCTAACCTCAAACTTGGGTTAATAAACCGAAGAAGACGGCGGCGCCTCGAGACACATGCAGCAGAGAAGGCGCGGGGTCGATGAGAAGCACGGGCTGGGGCGGGCGCGAGCGAGCCGACTGGCTGCCTCCCCGCCGCCGCCTTTCCACTCGCTGCTCTTTCCCCCGCTGACCCGCCGTCCTGCCGCCCGCCCGCCCGCTCTCTCCTCCTCGCCTTCCAAAAAGCCGGCGAAACGGCGAAAGAGCGAGCGGCGCGGGAGGGAACGGGACCAAGTCGAGCTGGGCGCGCCCCCGGTCGTGCTTCTCATCGACCGCCCGCCCTCCCCGCCCGCACGACCTCCGAGCGGCCGCCGACTTCTTCGGTTTATTAACCCAAGTTTGAGGTTAGTATTCGAATCCGACCCTCTCGCAGTGGTCTAAGGAGAAATTTTGGAACGTTCTGCTTCAAGCGGGACTCATATTCGAGCGAGATGACGATGAGATGCTGTCCGATTCGAAAGAAATTATGTTCGTAGCGAAATTGTTGTTGCTGTTGCGAGCGAAAGGTCCTTGCCTTCGTTGTTACCTTTCATCTCTCAAGGAATTCTCCGGCGACGTCACGAATTTCACAAACGCTTCTTTTTATTACGATCGCTTACTCACCGCCGACACTCACGACGAGCAGACGGCGGGCGGGCAGAACTCGTTTTCCGGAAGACGAGGTGGCGGGAGGCACGCGTATTGCTTTCGTTCTTCCGTGCGAGGTTTGTAACGAGCAAAAAAAAGGAAAGAAAAGGTAACAAGGAAGTGCTGAATGCGAATGTTTCGAACGATCGAATGCGCACACTCCGGACGTCGCCGGGGATTAACGCCCGCCGCAATCACGTTCGAATGGAAGCCGCCTTCTTCCCTCGAATAAGGACGATCAGCGAAATGGGAGGCGGGAGGCGGAGGTGCAAAGTGAGATTCGCCCGCCAAAAGGAGTCTTCCGCGAACTTCTGTTTACTTTCTTCTTTTTTCGATTGACGAACGTCTCGATTTCGCCACCCGCCCGCCGCCTGGAGTGTCGCTCGCTTCGTTCGGAAGACGCGCGCGATTGACGGGCGGCGGAATGAACGCGGAGCCAAGAACGAGAGCGGGAAGAAGGCGGGCAGGCGAGTAGTCGGTTGCCAATCACTCCGTCCAATTCGATGGGCAAACGGAGGCGGAACGTGAGGGAATGGCGGGTGTTCTCTTGCTTTCTCGTCCTCCTTTCCTCTCTTCTCGCCGATCGACGCGAAATCCCAACCACAACGCCCGAACATCCTCTTCATCCTGGCCGACGACTTGGGTCACGCGGACGTCGATTGGCATGACACTCGGTACTCAACGGCCCCTGTTGCCCTCTTTTTTCACTCGTTTCTTTCAGTCTGCACACTCCCAACCTGCGCAAGTTGGCCTTTCAGCCAGCATTCGGTCTACTTGAAGCAATCCTACGTCAATCAGCTCTGCACTCCGTAAGTCCCTCATTTCTTCTCCATTGCAAGGTTGTTTGCAGGACCCGATCGGCGATGATGACCGGCCACTACCCGTTCAAGACGGGCACGCAGCACGGCGTCTTCCTGAACATGGAGGCCGGCGGAGTGCCGTTGGACTTCCCTTTCCTGCCCGAACGGCTCCCGCCCTCTCGGCTACAAAAACTACCTCGTTGGGAAGTGGCATCTCGGCTATTGCCGGAAGGAATTCCTCCCGACTGCCCGCGGGTTTGACTACTTTTACGGGTGAGCGAGTGGGCTAACCTGCATGTTCAGCTACGTTTGATCTTCAGGTACTACGGGCCGCAAGAAGGATACTTCAATCACAGCACGGGTGAGCAGAGGACCACATGTAATCCTCAATGTTTTACCCCTTCTTTAGATCTCTTCGATCGCAACAGTGGGCGCGTTGTGCGAGGATTGGACTTCTTCCGCGAAACCAAAGGCCAAATGCATCCGATCACGGACAAGAACGGAGTGTACTCGACGGTAATCCTTGCGCCCTTCTCTGATCCATTCGTTCTCTCTCTGGCTGCAGCACGTGTTCACGGACGAGACGCTGCGCGTGCTGGACGCTCATCCGCGAACTCATCCGTTCTTCCTGCTCCTCTCCTACCAGTCGGTCCACGCCCCGCTCCAAGCACCCGCCTCCTACCGCTCCGTTTGCTCGGCGTTCGCCCACGACTTTCCGCCGCCTCGTCTACTGCGCGATGCTCGCGGCGATGGACGAGTCGATCGGCCGGGTGGTGCAGCGGCTGAAGAAGGCGGGCCTCTACGAGAACACGGTCATCGTCTTCAGCAGCGATGTGCGGGCTACGGTCTCTTCCTGTTTGATTGTTTGGTTTTGTTCAGAACGGCGGCGACACGCAATTCGGCGCCTCCAACCACCCGCTGCGCGGCGAGAAGAACACCATTTGGGAGGGCGGGAACGAAGACGGTCACCTTCTTCCACTCGAAGCAACACTTTTCTTTCTTCCGCAACTTTAGCGAGTGAGTTCGGAGCAATCAGTCGGTTTAGCGAGTAGGCATACTTGAGGGTTTTTTCGGCTCTTCCACGTGGTCGACTGGAACCCCACGCTGCTCGGGGTCGCCGGCTCGTCGGAGATGTTGTACGGTTTGTGCACTCCCTTCTTTATTCATCCTGCCTTCCTTCCTCTTGCAGGCGACGGGATCAACCAGTGGCCGTCGATCGCGGAAAAGGGCACCCGCCGACTTCGAAGAACCCAATTCATCTACAACATCGACACGCCCGCTTCGGGCCAATCCGCCGCGGCAACTTCAAGCTGATCCACGAGGCGACGGACGTCCTTCACGACCCGCACGGCCGCTCGCGCCTCTTCGATTTGGCCGCCGACCCGAACGAAACGACCGATTTGGCCCGCCGCCATCCGAAAGTGGTGGCCGACCTCGCTCGGCCGTCTTCGCCGTGCGGCCGCCAAAAGCCGCCGGTCGGTGCGGACGCCGATGGACGCGCGCGGGCATCCCGACCACTTCGGCGGGGTTTTCGGCGGCAATTGGTGTTGAGCGAACGCAAAGATCTCCCTTCTTGTTCCCGGTTATTCCTGCTTCCCGGACCTCATAAATCCTTCAACTACCTGGCATTTGGGTTGTGATGTTGGAGTGCTTTATGGGGAGGTTTGGACGTGTGGTTGACATGGAAATTGAGGAGGTGGCATGAGAAATGCCGTCTCTGAAGGAATCGATAGCGAGGTCCATTCTCAGCTCCAAAACTACGGATGAAAAAGCCGAAGAAAGTCCCCGCTGCCACACCAGTCGGCGTGGATCACGCGCTTCGATCAGTTCGCGGACTACACGTCGATCGTCGGCTTCCGGCTGCTGCGCTCCGACCACCCGCGATGGCTGCGGTGAGCGGCCGCCTTCTGCTCAAGCCACCCGCCTTCTTGCAGGCTGCTCACCTTCGGTCACGATGGTCGCCTTCAGCGGGATGGTCGTCTTCCAAACGCGAGAAGCCTTCCAGCGGTTCGTGAATCCCGCCAGCAAGCCGGTGCCTCGCTTCGAATCCACTCAATGGGAGCCGATCCCCCGTCCCGGCCTCGTGATTTGCACCGAGAAGCAAGTGGCGTACGTTTTCGATCCTCTTTCTCCTACCAACTGAAGCGTTCAGATCGGTGATGCGGGGCTACGGGAGTGTGGACTTTCGAATGCTGCTGAGCGAGTACGCGAAGGACAACCCCGACCTCTCGATCTTCGACCGCGTGCAGCTGGAGTTCGGGATGCTCGAGCGGCTGCTGAACGGGACGCCGACCGAAGAGGCGATCGCCGAGGTCCGCAAAGAACTCACGCACTTCAAAGAGCTCGCCATGTTCTTGGATGTTCGCTCTCGCTCTCTTTCGCTCGAAGGCTCCACCATTCGGTTGCAGTTCGAAACATTCGATGCAGACCCGAACTCCCTGCTGACGACTGCAGGGCTACCGAATCTTCCGCAAGAGGCAGTTCAGCTTCGACGAGTGCTGGCGGGATCACCGGCAGCGAACGGAAGATCGCGCGCGTTTCGTCGAGTGCCGCCTGGAGAAGACGAGGCGGCGCTTTGCGGAGTTCCAGCACTCCAACGAAAATTTCTTTGACTACTTCTTCAACGTGTCGCTGAAATTCGAAGACCATGATCTGGAAGTGAGTGCGGAGGCCAGAGGTCGATTAAAGGAGAAGTGTCTTGCAGCATCAGCTTCATCGACGCAACGTACGAAACGTCCACGTACTGGCACCCGGCTTACGGCCCCTGCGTGTTGATGGAATCGGACGACCCGGACTACAACCAAACAGGCAACCCACAAGATCTCGCTTCGCCTTAAAAAGCGTTCTCGTTCAGAAATCGAGGACGATTTGTTGGATTCGCTCCAGGACAGATTTTACGTCCGCACGAACTACTTCGAGAACCTCCAGGGCGCCTCGATGGCCCTCTTTTTGTTCAATCCGATAGAACGAACGCTGCTCAACAAGGCAAGTTCCGAGCACGAGAACGGGGCGGAAACGGAACGGAAAGTGGGCAAGAAAGGCGTTGCACACAATCCCATGTCTGTCTTTTTCCGTTCCGTTTCGTACCGTTTTTCCGATGCTATTTAGCGGCCCTTGTAGATCGAGCTCTTCTCCGGCGAGTATCTCGAGATCGAGCTGACCGGATTCGAGGAGTTCCAAAACGAGCTCTGTACGAACCGGTATCCCAGCGTGTGCTCTCGATTCCAACGGCCATCCACCGCCTATTCGTACGACGTTTGTCGCTGGTGCGATGCCTGGATTAAGACGTGCACATGTGAGTGAACAGCCGAACGAGTGACCTCTTTCAACCGATCGATAGGCGCCGTTCCCCAGTTCTACCACGCGGATGTGACTCTCCGGAACTGCACGTTCTTTGAGGCGGTCCGTTGCACGCATCGCTACAAACGTGCAGCTCTCAAAAGCAATTTTCTTTCCCCCTGAACGACTATGAAACGGGTGATTGCAGAGAGTGCGTGCGAATCCGAATGTCGCCGCCAGAAATGGACGCTGAATACAAGACAGCAGCCGCTGGAATTGGCGCACATTCCGGAGTTCTTTCAAGAGCGCATGGAGGACGAGTTCCAGCGATTGACCCGCGCCTTGAACGCCTTCTTCGAGTTCCCGTACTCGTCCACCATGCGAATGTTCGTGGCCAATTGATTGGCGGTTAATGAAAGCGGTTTAGATTTAACACGGCAGAAGAACTGTACCCGTTCCTTGGAGCCTTACTTTAAGCTCTTTCAATTGATCTATCGCAATCGGATACGGCAAGTCCGTTCTTTGCTTCTTCTTCCCGTCAATCTCTTCTGCCAGCAACTTCACGATGCCGGTCGTGTTTGCGGAGAACGGCGTCGACTCGCCTTCGCTCGCGACCTTCTTGGACGTCCAGCAAGCGCCGCTGAACACGTGCGGAGTGGACGGGGCGGCCGTCGTGCTCGAGCGATTCCTCGGCGATTACTTTCGTTACTTTCTGCAATCCTCGTTTCCAACCGGCGAGGACCCAACCGACGAACAATCCACTCACCGCCTTCCTTCTTCAGTTCTTCAACTGCACCCGCTCGATCCCGCTCACGAGTTGCGCTCGGCTGTTGGGCGACCAAGTGGCCGAGATCCCCGCTCTGATGGACCTGATGGAGAGTCCAAAGTGAGCACTCGATTGGCAACCAACACAAATTCCTTTCGTTCCCTTCAGCAAACTGTTCGAGCGCTCGTCGTTAGAAGTTGATGGTCAGGCAGTCCTGATAGCACCGGAAGAAACGAGGTGGGCGAGAAGGAGCGCGTGTGTGACAACCGTACCTCGTCCGCCGTCGGTGCTAGTGCGGTTCCTTTAGCGTAAACGGAACGATCAAACCCGGCGTCCTTCATGCGCAAATATTTCATTCCGGAGAACGTGCGCGAGTTGAGCGACGCCCTGGAGAAGCTGCAGACGACCGGCCGCGTGCTGCAGTTCGCCGTCAACCGCACGCTCTCGATGAGGAACGAGAGCGAACTGGACGCGTGTCTGGAGGACCTGGCCGCAAATCTGAACGCCTTTCTCGTGAGTTCCTGTCTTTTCTCCCTCGAAGTAAGCAACGGAGTTCAGGCAAACGACTGGATCGTGGACCCGCAACGGAAGCTCGAGGCTCTGCGCAAAGTGGTGAAGAAGGGCGAGTATCTCTCGATGTACGACGGCTTTGCTCCTGCAAGTTCCCTTTTGATGGGCGATCGAATGAATGGTCTGTTTGCAGGAGGAACATGATCCTCATCGTTCTTCGCTACGTGCCGTTCACGAAGCAGCGAGTGACCTACCCGGCCGACTACAACTTCTGGACCTTCCTCGCGGAGTTCGGCGGTGTGCTCGGCCTCTACTTCGGCGTGACGATCATCACGCTCTACGAAACGGTCGTCTTCTTCCTCTCCGAGCCGGACGAGGCGCGAGTGCGACGGCCGCCCGAGCGGAAGTTCTCCAAGAGCGCCATCTACGAGATGGAAGAGACCAGCGACTACGCCCTTGCTGTGCCCAAAATGAACGGAGTGTTTATTGAGCAAAGAAGTGATCTCCGATGGGGATGCAGCGTTCAATGAAGAATGTAGTAGAGAGAACGAGAGGGACACGGGCAGTAGGCGGCGTCGATGCCCGGCACGCCGTCCGCTCCTCGCCGCCCGCCGTCTCCTAAACGAATGCCGCTTGTTGATTGTTCATTGAGAACGAACCAGGAATCCCCTTCGGCCCTCTCTCGCCTCGCTGGCCCCGGCCATCCAACCCGCCCGCGCTCCGCCGACACTTCCCGTTCAATCCTCTAGCGCCCTCGATGCCCGGCGCCCCGATCGGGCCCCGTTCGCCTTTCGGGCCCGGCGACCGCCACGAAACGAGCGCCGTCCTCGCCCGACGGCCCGTCGTCGCCCGCGAAGCCGTCGTGTCCTCAAACAGCGATAAAAGAAGGCGAGAAAGCAAAGAATTCCACCTGAGAGGCCCGGATCGCCGACTGCGCCTTGCGGTCCGCGCAATCCAACGGCACGCGGAAGACCTGCAAAAGAAGATCAATGGCTTCTGTCCACCCGCCTCTCACCATCGACGCCCGGCGCCCCCACGTTGCCCATCGGTCCGTCGCGGCCGGGCCTGCCCCTCGGACCGGCCGGACAGCGGATGCACTGGTCGCTCACCACGCCGCACTGCCGAGAGGGAGCGGGCGGGGCGTCCAATCCGTCCGGGCCGTCGACTCCTTCAAACAGAGGGCATCTGATCGCTTAACACATCCGCTAAAACTACCGTTCAGGCCGTCCTCGCCTCGCTCGCCGATCGGCCCGCGTCTTCCCGGCGGACAGGAGGAAGGCAGAACGCAGTTGCAGTGGGCGGGCAGCCGGGAGTCGCGTTTCGGGCGGAAGATCGAGTCGCTCATTTCGAGGCGGCGGTTCAGCGAAGGCGGGATCAACGACAGCTGGACGTCCATCAGTTCGGTCCACGCGGCATCCGTGTGCGTCTGAACGACCGAGTGATTGCTGAGTGGATGAACAAGAAGACTCGCCTTGAACTCCTCGACGGAGTCCAGCACGTGTCGATGGATGGCCGCAATCTCCATGTACGCTTTCGGAAGGACGATCAAGCAGCAGAGAGAGTGCGCCCAAACACAACACCGAGGCCGCGTAAGCCGCAACGTGGGCGGAGGTGAGCGGCGGGATCTTCGGGGCCATCTGCTGAAGACAAAAGAACTAAGATGGAGGTGACGAGTGGGTAGTCAATGCAAGGTCAGTCGATGTGCTCAAGAAGCCTTCAGACGAAAGCCCATCGATCGATCATCCAGCTGATTCACGGGCTTCGAGCTAAACGGCTCGCTGAATGCCGACGGAAGATTTAAATCCCGCTTCTCTTCGCAAACCGAAAGAGAGGCGGCCGCTCGCGCGTTCGAAAGGCGGCGGAGGATTCGCGGATTTCCGGTTCCTCTTCTTTCATCCACACGGCGAATAAATCGGGGGAAACGAGCCAAAAAGCCCGAGGCGGATTTCTCCTCGAATTTCGCCCACGAGACGCGCCGTTCGAATCGCCTCGTTGAGTTCGAAGGAACAAGTATGGGCGCTTCGAATGGCTCGTCGTCTGCATTCCAGCTGGTGGAAGTGAGGACCGGAACGGAAATGCCGCCTCTTTTCTCGCTGGCCGTCCGTTAAGTACTCACGTCTTTCCGCTACTTGCTTCCATTCAACGGACGGCTCCTCCCACTCGATGCCAAGAAACACGCGATCACAGCGGGCGATCGGGACGCGAAGGACGTTCTCGCGGTCGTTAAGCGAATGGGTGCTCGAGGGAAACAAAAAGAACGCCTTGTTTGTACGAAATGAACGATCGTTTGCTTCTTGTTGCTTTCGGTTGCATTTCCCATGTTGCTTCCGTTCTCATCGATCAAAGCGAACGGAAGAAAGCGGCCGTTAATCACTCGAAACTCCCAGAGGTCATCTTCTTTTCGTGAAACGAAGCGAACGGAAAGACAGAAGGATTAAAACTTCTTACCCGAACTAATCCCACCGACCAGTTCAATTAGAAAGAAGAGAGCCCCCGCACATGCCCTCGCACGTCAACTTGTTGCAAGAGGCGGAAGCAATGAAGTGCGGCGGAACGAAAAGAGGAGGCGGCGAACGTGGCCGGCGTGTTCATTTCGACGAGCAGACGCGCGAATGCCCGCCGAATGGCGTCTTTTCGCACTTTGGGGATTTCTGAAGTCGGCCGGCCGCTTTTGTTTCGGCGCGTCGAGGGCCAACGAGTTTCGAAGTGCGGGCCGGAGGTCAGCCGGAGGGAGGAAGTGGGCGGCCGGGCGTTTCTCTCCTTATCGTTCACGCGTTCTTCTTCCTCTTCCTCCTTTCAGTTATTTTAAGCGGTCGAATGTCCTCGATCAAACACCCGCCCGCCCGTCTGATGGACGCGAAAAAGCGCCCGCCGCTTCGTAAATCAACCGCCGAGTTGCAATTCGGACGAGCCGGCGGCCAACTGCCGTCCGGCCGATCGCCGCCTTGACCTCCGGCTGGAGACGAGCGGGCGGATGTTTGCGGCCGGCCGGACGGGCGGGCGGTTTTGTTCGAAACGGGCGGATTCTCGACTTCTCGGTCGAGTTCCGGCGACCACCTTTGTTCGACGGACAATCGACGCATCAGGGCACGCTCGGCCGCCTTTTGGTCGGCGGAACGTCGAGGGCCGCCGGCCGACCCGCTTCTTCGCGTGCGGGCGGAAGAATCGGGCCGAAATCACGTCTTCTTCCTTCCGCTCGTCCCGCTTTCCGCAAACCGTTCCGTTTTCGGAAGATTCCGATGATTCCGCCGCCCGACGGCCCGCTCCCTCCCGCTCGCGACGCTCCCGCCCGCTCGGCGACGTTGAGCCGCTTGTTTCCGAAAGGAGGAAGGAGGGAAAAGTGCGCACATTTCCTCGGCCCTGATTACTCACGATCACGGACGCGTGCTGCAATCATTTCCACGCTGTTTGCTTCCCCTTCTCCCTTTATGACTTCTTGCTCTTTTTATTCTTTCCTAAACTTTGCCCGTCTTTCTAACGAGCAGCGTGTAAAAATCCACGGCGATTCGACGGCCAACCTTCCCGGCTTTACACTTCCTGTCCGTCAGGAAGACGGCTCTGCTTTGTTCTTAACGAAGCTTATTCGATTCTGTTCCTTGGTTGTTCGTGTTTTTCTTCTCCGTTTGTCTTGTTTGTATTTTGCTCGCTTTCAGGTGGGTCGAGAGAAGAGCCGCTTTGCCCCGATGGACGAGTACATTCCGTAGTACAAACGGCCTTCTTCTTCCCCGCATCCTTCCCGATGGATCGCCCGACGCCACCCGGTTCGGCGCCCGTCCAACGGAAGCGGCTTTTCGGCTTCGGGCGGCACCTCTCGCCTTCGCCCGCATCGCCCCGCTCCACGAGTTCGTCCCCTCAACGGAGTCCGCGGGCATTCCGAAAGCACTTGGGCGGCATCGGAGGTGAGCGCACGTTTCTCCGCTTCCCTCCCATCTTTTGGAAACCTTTTTGAAACACGAGGTCTTCCGCTTTGTTCTGCAAATTGAGTTTCCCGTTTGGTCTTCCACCGCCTTCTTTGTTCGTGGACGTCATTTCGGACGTCTGCCCTTCAATCCAAACCGCCGCCCGTTGCTTGAATCAGGAGCAGAGGGAACGGCGGGCAGCGGGCGGGCGGGAGTCATAAACGAGAGGCAGAAGAACGGGCCGAATGGCTTCTCGCCTCCCGCCCGCAAAGAGGTGATAAATTTCTCGACTCCCGAATTATTCTTTCGGCCCACGAGATGCGGACGGCGATAAGACGGGCGGCTTCGAGCCGACCGCCGATCGACTCGTTTGTTTACACGCGGCGGACCTTTGAACCGAAAGGAATGGGCGGCCTTCCTGCAGGTCAATCGGGGGTGAAACAAACGGCCGATGGTCCGCAGATGCCCCGTCCAGATGATCGCTGTCTCGCGAATGATCCCCGCCCTCTTGCAGACGTCCTATGCGGCTCGCTGCCGACCGTCGAGTCGCTCCAGTTCGAAGAGGACGAGCTCGACGGGCGCCGCTCGTTGACGCGAATCAAAATCACCCGGCCGTCCACCTCCTCGCCGAAGCCCTCCGCTCGGCACTTCCGGCGGGATTCGTGGGACGACGCCGACGAGGACGATCGAATGGGCGGCCGGTGCGCGTGTCCGGTGGCTAGCGGCGAGTCCACGGACGAGGAGGACAACACGGAGAGCAGCATCGGTGGGTTCCTTTCATTCCATGAGGAGGGCATCGCCTTCCATTCATCTTCATTCTGGAATGCGCGAAACAAAAGCCATCAATTCACATAGGCGAAACGCGCCCTTTGCCGCCTTTAATTTCGCCGTCGACTCGCGAATTCGAGCTCGGCGGGTGCAAACATCCGCCGGTCGGCCGGTCGGCGGCTTCCGGATGCACCGATTCGGCGCGGATGTTGACAAAAGGCGGCCGGAGTCACGGCGGGCGCCCACTTGTGCCGCCGGCCCGTTCGACGAGCGGCGGGCGGCGGCGGGCGGAGATTTCGGTGGACCGAAAGAAGCCCCGCGAGGTTCAATTTTGAGCGCCCGTTTCGAAGTCATTTCGGCCCTTTTTGCGCCCGAAAACGTGATGAATTCGTGCGAATTGCTCAGTCGATTCCCTTCATAAACGCCGCCCGCCCGCCCGCCGGTTTGTCGTCATGCTCTTGCGGCGACGCGCCCGGCCTCTCCCGGAATTACAAGAAGCTGCGGGCAGAACGGAGTCCACGAGATCCCTCGACTTCAGCTCCCGCCTCCTCGGCCACCGAACTGCCGCTCCGCTCGTCCACGAGCCACTCGGCCTCGCCGTTCGCCCGCAACACCCGCTCGTCGTCCAAGACGCGGCTGCTGGGCGTCCGGAACGGCTCGGAGATCCCCCGATGCACGACGTCGCCGCCCTCCTCTTCCTCGACCGACCTGCACGCCTCCAGCTCGCCCCAGTCGACGCCCAACTCGCCCCGCCGCCAGCTGAAGCCGGGATTGTGGGATCGACTTCGGTGAGTGAGTGGGCGCCCCGCTTTCTGTTCGAGTCGACCGGCGGGCGGGCGGGCGGCGGGGGCGTTTGTTTTGATCTCGGCGGAAGGCGGCGAGATCGCCGGTCGACCGCCGCTTTCTTTCTTTCCGCTCGCCCTGCCCGCTCGTCTCGCCCGGCAGTCGGCGAAAATGCCCGTTCTCGGCGGCGGCGTGAAGAAGCGGCCGAAGGGCGGCGATCCGCCCGTCTCGTGCACCGTCGGGATGTTTCGGTTTTATTTGCCCAAGAAATCCAAGAGGTTCGTCGTTCAAAGGTCGTCCTTGGGGTCTTCCTTCCAATGCCTCTCTTTTGTTCCTAACCCGTGTGCTTTCAGCGACGGTTCTCGTGAGCGCCTCCACAAAATGCAGCCGAAGAAGTCGCTCTTCCGCAAGCTGTCCGCCGGCGCCGACTTCTTGGCCAAATCGACGAGGAAGGAGAAGGTGAACGTGAGTCTCTCGATTTGTATCCTCCCCTCCACTTCGACTGCTTTCAGAAGAAATACAAATCGATTGCGGACTCAACGGTCGACCTGCTCGCCGAGTGCTCGTTCCGGTTCCCGTTTCTTTCCATTCGATTCGAAGGGATCACGGGCCAAAGGGGAGGATCGTAAACGTGGGATTCCTTCGAATGTCCTCGTTCTCCCGCATTAACCGTGGGGAATATTCATAAGACGACGACCGGGGGGTGATTCCTTCGTTCCGTTCCTTTCCGCTCTCCTCCAATCCAACTCTCTTTCGACTCGCAATCCTCCACTCTTTCTTTTTCGATGGAAGGCGGCTATCTTTGCTTCACGGATTACTTGCGGCGCTCCAAACGGGCGGCTCGCGCGGCCGAGCTGACCGAAGCGCCCGCCAACGAGCAGCCGGCGGCGGTAAGTGGACGGCGGGTGGAGGGTGGAGACGAGGGCACTTTCGATTAGTGCGAGAAGAGTTGCTTTCACGCTCGCACTTGCCCGCTCTCACCGCTCGCTTATCACCGGAATGGTCGCCAAAACAAACGGAAACACGCGAGTCGTGCGGGTCTTCTTTTCTTTCCGCCCGCCCGTTCGCATCGCTCGCGGATTACGTGGCCGCCGGCCGGCGCCCGCCCTCCGCTCGCCGCCGCCCCACTTCCAAAAGCGAAAAGAATGAGGTGTGAATAGCGGCCGTCCGATCTGCAAACATTCGAGCGGACATCACCGCGACTGGCTGTATCGCCGGCTTCTAATCAAACGATCAATGCCTCTTATCTGATCTCTATCTTCCTTTTCTGACTGCTCAATCGAAATGCTGAGGTCGCTGTTGAGTCGACCGGCGGCGCGGAATCTCGGCCCGCCGCTGGTCGACGAGGACGGGCGGCCGATTTTCACTCGAAAGCACCGAGTGGAGGAGGAGGTGAGGGAGAGGGACAAGCTTGAATACCCGCTCATTACTTCTTTCCCTTCTCGTAATCGTTTGCTTTCAGCACGTGGACGAGGAGGCCAAACTGACGACCTTCCGCCTCCGCATTCTGCTGAAGGAGGGCTGCGGACTGGCGGTGCGCGACGCCTCGGGCTCCAGCGATCCCTACGTGAAGTTCCTCTACAACGGGAAGCTGATCTTCAAGTCCGAGACCGTGATGCAATCCCTGCACCCGCAATGGAACCAGGAATTCAGCTTTCTTGATCCCCGACCCCACCCTCAAGCTCCACATGGAAGTCTTCGATTACGATCGCTTCATGCGCGATGACCCCATGGGCGTTGCGGGGGCTGTTGACCTTTCGGTCCTTCGGCTCTGCGAGTGAGTGGGCGGAAAGAAGGAAGCAAAACGCTCGTTTGTTGCAGGAAGCACGACGTGGAAGTGCAGCTGGAGGGCGGCGAGGAGGGCGAAGAAATGGGCTTCCTCCGCCTCGAGCTGGAGATCACGCCGCTGACCGACTCGCAGAAGGAATTGGTTCGTTCCGCCCACTCCCCTCTTCCACCGTCCTTTGACTTCCAGTTCCTGCAACGAGCAGAGCGCGGCGTCGTTTGCGAGACGATGAAGAGGGCGGCCACTTCCGTTTGGCTCTTCGATCGTGAACGTCGTCCTCGTTGAAGCCAAACTTGAACCCGACGGTCCTCAATCTGAAGCAACCGCCCGACGTGTTCGCCCGGCTGAAGCTCAATTCGGAGAAGTACAAGTCCAAGGTGAGTTCCTTCACTGTCGAACGTCTTTCATCGAGTGTTCGTGTGTTCAGGTCGCCGCCCGCACATTCGAGCCGAACTGGTCGGAGCCCTGCGATTTCCACGTGTACGACGAAAACAAGCAGGTGTTGGACGTGATGCTGCGCGGACAAGAACAACGTGCTCGGAAAGTACGCCCTTTTCCCACTGCCTGTGCATTCATTCCTCTGTTTCCTGCAGGTGTTCCATCGACTTGTCCCGCTTCGAACGGGAGCACACGAAAGAACGCTGGTACCAGCTGGACGACGATGCGGGCGTCGTGCTGCTCCTGATCACGATCTCCGCTCAAGCGAACTCGACGGTCGTCGCCAACCTGCACGAGTACACGGGCAATCGAGAGGTGTACGTCGAGAAATACGTGAGTTCTCTGCGAAGAAGGGAAGGCCTCTTCCGGTTTGTTTAGAATCTGTTCAACACTTTCCGCAACCTGAAGGACATCGGCCACCTCACCGTCAAAGGTACTCGGTTCTTCTTCTCCTTTTTACTCATCGCTTCGCTTGCAGTCTTCAAAGCGGAGGGATTGGCGTCGGCGGACATCGGCGGCAAGAGCGATCCGTTCTGCGTGCTGGAGTTGGTGAACGCCCGCCTGCAGACCCAAACGATCTACAAGAGCCTCAACCCGACGTGGGACAAGTTCTTCAGCTTTCCGGTGAAGGACATCCACGAATCGCTGGAGATCACTTGCTTCGATGAAGGTGCCGTGCTCGTCAACAATCCCGTTAATCCCAAGGGAAGTCTTTAGGATCCGAACAAGAAGGTCGAGTTCTTGGGCAAGGTGGCCGTTCCTTTGATGGCGATCCGCAACGGAGAACGCCGCTGGTACGCGCTGAAGGACCGGAAGCTGCAGACGGCGGCCAAGGGGCGCATTCTGCTCGAGATGGAGGTCGTCTGGAATCCCGTCCGGGCGGCCGTCCGCACGTTCAACCCGCGAGAACGGAAGTTTCTCGCCCAGGAGCCCCGCTTCAAGCGACAAGTCCTCGTGAAGAACGTCGAACGCCTGAAAGCCTTCTGGACGTCCGCCCTCGAGTACCGCGACTTCATGCGTTCGTGCCTCAACTGGGAATCCTACCCGCGCTCCATCATTGCGATGACCGTGAGTCCACTCCATAATCTTTCCTTCCAAATCAAAGCTTCCTTGCAGTCGTTCATGCTGTTCGTGTACTTCTTCGAGCTGTGGCAGGTCCCCGTCCTCCTGCTGCTCCTCTTCGCCAAGGTCCACGCCCAGCACCGCAATCGTGGAGTCGTTCGAGCGCTACCGGGCGCGTTCCTTCGACTCGCAGGACAACCCGCCGCTCCGCTTCGATTCGGACGACGAGGAGGACTCGCTGGAGAACGCGGTCAGTTCCCTTTCTTTCTTCTCTCGTTTGTGGTGGCCGTCGTGAGTGTGGAGTGCTCGTGCTAACTGGTGGACGTTTAGAAGAAGTCCGTTCGGAAGTCGAACTCCCACGAGAACGACGAGAGCAAAACGGTGATCCTTTTCTGTCATCTTTGCGTTTGTTTGATCTTGTTGTGGTGGAAAATGGTTGTCTGCATTGTGAATGTTGCCGTCTTCTTTGATCATCACCTGTTCGGATTTCAGACCGAGAAGTCGACGTCGATTCGCGGGCGGATCAACGCCATCCAGGACACGCTGACCACCGTCCAGAACTCGCTGGACTTCTTGGCGTCGCTGCTCGAGAGGATCCGCAAGTGAGTTCTCCCTCTTTTTCGGTCATCAATTATCCATCCGACGCTTGCAGCACGTTCAACTTCACGGTGCCCTACTTGTCGTACCTGGCGATCTTCGTGCTCTCCGCCGCCACCGTCCTCCTCTACTTCGTGCCCCTCCGCTGGATCGTCCTCGCCTGGGGATTGAACAAATTCACGAAAAGGCTGCGCAAGCCGCACTACGTCGAGAACAACGAGCTGCTCGACTTCCTCTCGCGTGTGTGGAGCGATCAGGAGATCGTGAGTCCCTTCCTTCCATCCACTCATCCCCGATCGTTTGTTTCAGCGAACGTACCGCGAGCTGAAGACGACGACCGCCGAGGAGGCGCGGGCGAGCGGCCGCCGGACACCCGACCGCCTCGTTCTCGACCTCGACGTCCAGCGGCCGCTCGAAGAAGAAAGTCTTGAGGATTCACTTCCCTATTACGTGTATCTGTCGGTTTGTTTGTTCGCAATGTCTCGATTGTCTCCCAATTCCCGCATTCTCTACGGTTTTCGCTCGATTCTGCCGGTCACCCCGTCCAAACGCCACTTGTGCTTTACGCTCCCCCTCCCCCGTGTACAATCCTTGAAGGAATAAACGAGTAAGCAGAAGGGAGCTGGAAGTGATGACTGCGAGGAGTGAAGAAATCGCTCGAAATGACGCCCTTTCGGCCCCCGCACCGAATTCCGGCTTCTTATCGTCCGCTTCCTGCTCGCCGAGAGGAGCGGCTCGTGCGGTCGGCGGTTTTATTGATCACGTTCCCCCTCCTCCTCCTCTCTCTCGTTTGAAAACAATTCGACTGGGAGGATTCAATCGATCGATCGATCGGCCGCCGTCGATCCCAATTGTTCGCCGTCCCCCTCCCGTTTCCGTTCGATTCATTCCCGAATCGAACGGGCGAGCGGACGGAAGAGCCGAAAGTTTCGCGTCGCCTCGCCGCCGACCCCGAACGGCGGCCGTTCGACGTGGCGGGCGGCCCGCTCGCGTTTCGCAACGAGCCGCCGCGCCCACCGACCGCTCGGCGTCGTCGTGTAATCGACCGGCCGGCCGGCGTGGATCGGCCGGCCGATTTCTTCGCCTCCAATTCGAAAGTTTTCTTTTTGTTTGCAGCCGCCCGCCCGCCGCCTCCACCGTGTTGAGCGTCGCCTCCTCCCCCGGCCTCGAATTCGAAATGAACCGTCAGTGGGGAGGATTACGATCCCCTTGAATTGAAACCATGCATTTTAGGACTTTCGATAGTCGAAGGGCAAATGCTACTCTCTTCGTTCTTTTCAGTCGTCCTGATCGGAGATTCGGGAGTCGGAAAATCCAATCTGCTCTCGCGGTTCACCAGAAACGAGTTCAACATCGACTCGAAGAGCACAATCGGCGTGGAGTTCGCGACTCGCAGCGTTCTGGTTGGTTTGCATTGAGGGCAAAGGCGAGATGTGGTTTGTGTTGTGTTCCAGGTTGAAGGAAAGACGATCAAGGCGCAGATCTGGTGAGTTCCCTTCGATCCTCTCCTGTTAACCCCACGTGGATTGCAGGGACACGGCGGGACAGGAGCGCTACCGCGCGATCACCTCCGCGTACTACCGCGGCGCCGTGGGGGCGCTGCTCGTCTACGACATCGCGAAGCACGTGACGTACGAGAACGTGGAGCGCTGGCTGCGGGAGCTGCGCGACCACGCCGACCAGAACATCGTCATCATGCTCGTGGGCAACAAGAGCGACCTGCGCCACCTCCGCGCCGTCCCCACCGAGGAGGCCGCCGACTACGCGAAGAGGAACCAGCTTTCGTTCATCGAGACCTCCGCCCTCAACTCGTCGAACGTCGACTCGGCCTTCACGATCGATTCTGACCGAAATCTATCGTTCGGTGAAGCAAGAGCAGGACGCGCTCGGCCGGGCAGGACGTCGTCGTGCCGCAGATGAGCGGCGAGCCGAAGAAGAAGGCCTGCTGCTCTCTCTTGTAAATACTCCGCTTGCTTCCGTTCAATAAACGAGTGCATTTGTTCACGTGGATCGTGTGTTGTGTGAACATTTGAGCCGCTTATCGAGCGGAGAGCGGCCGAAAAGGGGAACGAATTCGATGACTCGAAAGACACGAGAAGTGGAGGAAGGAAGATAAAAAGCGGAAACGAGGCCGGCCGCTTGCTGAATCGCCGTTTTCGTTGCGAACTGCCCGCTTTTTGGTTCAAAGGTCGCCGGTCGACGACAACAACCGCCCGCCGGCTGCCAATTCGGGCGGGCCGTCAGAATGACGCACGTTGGGTCGAGTGGCCGCCCGCCGATCGATCGGACGATGACGAGCTGCAGACGGCCGTCCGGAGAACGTGGAGGATTGATCCTTTCTGATGGGCGCCTATCAGCGGAAAAGACACCTGCGGAAGGCGGCGGTTTTCGGTCGGCCGTCTGCTCCAGCGACCAACCCCCGCTTTCACTCGTTCCGGCGATCGAATTCGCCGCACTTCGCATTCCGCGCCGCCGGTTATCAGCGAGAGGGCCGCGTGCAAATCGGCTTTCACGGCGGGGTTGTCCTTCAGTTCCGCTCAATTCTGCCTCCTTTCCTTCTCTTTTGTTTCATTTCAATCGCGTCTCGTCAAACTTTGCAGTTCGCTTCGAAGACGACTCGCTTCTTTCAGGCACTCGACTTCGAACTTCCCTTCGAGCGGCGGCAGGATGTGCAAGAAGACGAGCAGCGGCCAGTTCGCGGACCCCGCCTCTTCGGCCAACTTCCACGAGGTGGTCGTTTCGCACATCCACCTCGAATGGACGATCAACTTCGAGCGGAAGGTGATCGAAGCGAAATCGACGCTCGACGTCCGGGCGCTCCAAGACGTCGACCACGTGGTTCGTTCCTCTGAGCACTTCCTTCCCATTCATTCCTCCGCGTGTTCAGAAGCTGGACATCCGCGACCTGCAGATCGCCGAGATCCAAGCGGGCGGGCAGGCGTGCAAGTTCGAGATCGCGGAGAACGGCGCCCTCGGCCAGTCGCTCGCCGTCCACCTGCCGGCCGTCCTCAAGAAGGGCGCCCACGAGTGAGTTCTCTTGCAGTTCGAGGGAGGGCAACATTCCTCTCTCCGTGTGTGGGGTGATTCGTGGCCGAGAAAGCGGATTATTTCCGCAAGAGGGCGACCTTCCGCCCGCACGTCGTGCGGATTGCGAAATGTTGGCTCGTAATTGATAAGCGGAAGTGTTTCGTCTGGACAACGTGGGGTAAACAGGCGGCCGTTTGCAAGCGGAGAGCAAAGACTGAACGAAGGGACAAACAAACAACCTCGAGCAAAGATCGGAAATGCTTGCAGGAAGATCCACTTTCACGTACACCACCAGCCCGAAGGGGGCGACCGCTCTCCAGTTCATGGACAAAGAGCTCACTGCCGACAAGAAGGCCCCGTTCCTCTTCTCGCAATGCCAAGCGATCCACGCCCGCTCCATCGTGCCGTGCATGGACTCCCCGTCCATCAAACAAACTTACAGTGCGGAGGCGAGTGGACAGCAAGAAGCACTCCTTCACTTTCCTTTCTTTAGGTCCACGTGCCCAGCGAGTTCACCTGTTTGATGTCGGCGATCTCGACGGGCTCCGAGCAGAAGGGCGACTGGACGGTCTTCCGCTTCGAGCAGTCCGTTCCGATCCCCTCGTACCTGATCGCCATCGTGGTGGGCGCACTGGACTCGCGGGTGATCTCCGACCGGTGCACCGTCTGGGCGGAGGCGTCGGTCGTCGAGAAGGCGGCCTGGGAGTTTGCGGACACCGAGCGGATGCTGCAGGCCGCCGAGGAGATCATGGGCCCGTACGAGTGGCAGCGGTGAGCTGAAAGAAGCGATCAGCATCTCATCGCTTCTTTCAGCTACGACATGGTCGTTCTCCCGCCCACTTTCCCGTTCGGCGGGATGGAAAATCCCCTGCCTGACGTTCGTGACCCCGACGATCATTGCCGGCGATCGCTCGCTGGCGAACGTCGTCGCCCACGAAATCGCCCACTCGTGGACCGGAAACCTGGTCACGAACTCCAACTGGGAGCACTTCTGGTGGGTCACACAAGAATCTGCATTTTAGGTTGAACGAGGGCTTCACGGTGTTCGTCGAGCGGAAGATCCTCGGCCGGCTTTACGGCGATAGGGACGGGACTTTGCGTCGATCACCGGCTGGGACGATCGCCTTCTAACCACGATTCACGACACCTTCTCGCCCGTCCACGAGTACACGAAGCTAATCCCGTCGCTCGGCAAGAACGACCCCGACGACGCGTACGTTCGACCGTTTCGTTGATCACTTCAACGACCCCTTCGTCTTTCAGCTTCTCCACCATTCCCTACGAGAAGGTGCGTGGTGTGGACCGTGGATTACAGCGAACAAACCGGTCATTTAGGGGTCTGCTTTCCTCTTGTACTTGGAGCAGAAGTTGGGGTCAAACGAGCGCTTCGAGGACTTCTTGAAAGCTTACGTGAAGAAGTTCCGTCGGCAGTCGATCGTGACAGAGGACTGGATCGCTTTCCTGCGCGAGTTCTTTGCGGACAAAAAGGAGGTCCTCGAGCAGGTCGACTTCTCCTCGTGGCTGAACAACGCGGGCGTGCCGCCCCAAAAGCCAGAGTACGTGGGCGGTGGCGATGTTCCCCTCTTCTAATCGGTTGCTTAACGCTCTAGCTTTAGGTACGACGAGTCCCTTGGTCGCCGACTGCTGCCGCCTGGCCAAGCGGTGGGCCGAAGACCCGCTCGAGTCGTTGGGCAAGGAGGACGCCGAGCAGTTCGCGCGAATGTCGTCCGGCGAGAAGATCAAGGTGTTGGACACGATTGAGGCGACCGTACGTTGCGAACTTCCCTTTCTTCTCGCACATTCCCGTTCGTTCAGGGCCCCGTTCTGTCTCCACGACCGCATCGCCCTGCTGGAGAAGGCGTACGGCCTCGACACGAGCACCAACTCGGAGGTCACCTTCTCCTTCCTGCTGATCGGAATCAAAGCCAAGTGGCCGCCCGTGATCCAGAAGACGCTGCAGTTCGTGCAGCAGAACGGCCGCATCAAATTCCTCCGCCCGCTCTACAAAAAGCTGTTCGACTGGGCGGACAGCCGCGAGCAGGCGCTGCAGACCTTCGAGAAGAGCCGCCCCTTCATGCACCCCATTTCGGCCATCGTCGTCAAGAGCCAGATGTGATTCGCTTTTGTTTGCACTTCAAATTCGTAGCCAGAAATAAGTAGATCCGTCTTCAAGGCAGAAATAAATCCGTTTAACGAACGAGTAGATTGGAGAGCGAACGACGGAGAAGGACTTCCAAACGACGCAACGGGTGAAGAACGGCCCGTCCTTTCGAGGGGCTGGTCGAAGACTTGCGTCCTGCTGTTCGGTTTTGCATACTGCTTTCGCCGACCTTTGCGACGTCCGCACTCTCGCCCGGCTCGCCATTCGATTCGCAGTCGCTGGCCACAATGAGCGGCGATCTCCTGGGCGTCTCCGTTCTGCTCCTCTCCGACCTTTCGGCGGTCGTTTTGCAACGTGAGTTCCCCCACCTCGCTCCTCTACTCCCTCGCAGTGGTCGCCGCCTTCTTGCTGTTCGGATGCGCGCGGCGGACGCCTGAAAACAACCAAGGGCGGGCGGTGGCGACGGCGCCCAAGAAGTCGACGACGAGCACGACGACGACCGCCAACGCGCAGGCCACGAAGAGCGGTCGCGTGTCGCCCCAGCCGCCGCCGATGGTGAGCGGCCGGCGGGGAGCTCCCTTCACTCCTCCGTTCAGCCCATCCCGCTCGCCTCGCCCAACCAGTCGACGAACGCCGCCAGCGGGAAGCAGCGGAAGCCGGTGGGCGGCGCGAAGGCGAAGCGGCCGCGAGTGCGCGGGACGGCCACCACCACGACCTCCGAGCACGGACCGCGCGGCCCCAACGCCGCCACCTCGACGTTCAGCAGTCGGCGGAATCGAAAGTGAGTCCTCCTTCTCCCCCATCAACCCCTCCCCCTTGTTCGTTCAGCAAGACGAAGGAGAACGAGCCCATCGAAAGGGAGAAGGAGGAGCAGGCGACGGAGTACGACCACGACTCCAAACTGGACGTGAGTTCTTCCTTCCACCCCCTGCCCACTCCTCCTCCAGGGCCCCGCTCGCATCGAACACACGCGGATCGTCTCGCTGGGCGCCGCCGGCCGGCCGAACGACTCGAAGGCGACGACCGTCGAGACGTTCGAGGTCACGAAGACCGAGGACCACGTGCCGCCGTCCGCCAAAAAGCCCAAGGTCTTCCCCTTCTTCCTTCCCTCTCACTCATCTCGCTCGTCGTTCAGGACGCGAAGAACCCCGCGATCGTCGAAGCGACTCAGGACTCCAAGTCGGCGGCCAAGGCAGGAGCGGCAGCCGCGGCCCCGCCCCCGCCGCCCGACAAGGCGCCGAAGAAGACGCCCGACCCGAAGAAGCGTTGAGGGCGAAAATAAACACGAGATTCTTTCGATTCGATCCGCTTAGTCATGTGAGAAAGAAGATTTGTTATGTGGCTGAGAACCGAAAGCTTCTTCGTCTTTCCCGTTCACATCCCCTCCGTTCTCACGCCCTCTTTCCCCAACCGTTCGGTCTTGCGGCTGGCGACCATCCTGCCCGCTCTTCCCTCCTGGCGCCCCGTTCGGCGTTGGCGTTTTGCGGCAGGAATTTCGGAAGCACTCGGTCGGTTGCTCGCCGGCCGCCTTTATCGCCGTTTTATACCGTCCGGAGTTTATCGCGGGAGAACTCGGGAGATTGCGGACGTTCGCTCTTTCCAATCAGTCCCGAATCAGTCCCGCGTTTTCGATCTTCTGGCCTTTCGTTGCGGCGGGCGGCTTCCTTCAAACAATTGGACGCCTCTTCTTTCTTCTGTCCCTTGCATCCACTGTTGGTATTTGCCCTCTATTCTCTCGAATCCAAATGCTCACTCTTCGCATTTTCCATCGTTCTTTTGTGTACGGACGGCCTCGAAGGTTTCCGGTGGAATTCTTTTCAAGTTCTTTGTTGAAAACTGCCCGCTTTCAGTTTCTTTCGTCCAATCGCCTTTCGCTTTCGATCGACCGCCGCCATGGCCCGCGATCCGTCCACGTGCGCGAACTACGAGCAGGTGGTCGTGAAGGACCTCCACTTGGACTGGACGGTGGACTTCGAGCGGAAGCTGATCGAAGGCCGCTCCAGCCTCCTACTGCAGGCCGTCCAGGAGGTGGACCATGTGGTTCGTTCTCTTTGCCTTCTTCCCTTTCCATTCGCTGCCCGCTCGATTGCAGAAGCTGGACATCCGCGACCTCCGCATTTCGGCCGTCGAGTTCAAGGGAGCGCCCGTGAAGTTCGAGATCGCGGAGAACGGCGCCCTCGGCCAGGAGCTGAACGTCCAGCTGGGCGCCGCCCTGCAGAAGGGCGAGGAAGAGTGAGTGGCTTCCCTTTGGCTTCATTTCGTGCTCGAATTCTTCAGGAAGCTGCAAGTGACGTACACGACGAGTCCGAACGGCGCCACCGCCCTCCAGTTCATGGAAAAGGAGCTGACTTCCGACAAGAAGGGCCCCTTCCTGTACTCCCAATGTCAGGCGATCCACGCCCGCTCCATCGTTCCGAGGTCCGTTTGAGACAATCGAGCAGAAGAATCGGCTTCTTTGCAGCATGGACACGCCCGCCGTCAAGCAGACGTACAGCGCAGAGGTGAGTGATCAACGGGGTTGTTCTACTTCTTCTAATCATCAATTGCAGGTCTCCGTGCCGAGCGACCTCGTCTGCCTGATGAGCGGCCTGTCGACGGGCTCGGAGGTGCGCGGCGACCGGACGGTCTTCCGCTTCGAGCAGCCGGTCGCCGTCCCCTCCTACTTGATCGCCATCGTCGTGGGCGTGCTCGCCAAACGGAACATTTCGGAGCGCTGCGCCGTGTGGGCGGAGGCGTCCGTCGTCGAGAAGGCGGCGTGGGAGTTTGCGGACACGGAGAAGATGCTCCAGACGGCCGAGCAGCTGATGGGCCCGTACGAGTGGGGACGGTCGGTTTTTTCCTTGATTCTCCGGCCATCCGCTTGCTTCCAGCTACGACATGGTCGTCCTGCCCGCCTTCGTTCCCCTTCGGCGGGATGGAGAACCCGTGCCTCACGTTCATCACGCCGACGCTCATCGCGGGCGATCGCTCGCTGGCGAACGTCGTCGCGCACGAGATCGCCCACTTCGTGGACCGGAAACCTCGTGACCAACAAGTCGTGGGAACACTTCTGGTTGAACGAGGGCTTCACGGTGTTCGTCGAGCGAAACGATCCTCGGCCGCCTCTACGGCGAGCAGGCCCGTCAGTTCGAAAATATCACGGGCTGGGAGGACGAGTTGATTCCCGAAATCCACGAGACGTTCTCCACCGTCCACGAGTACACGAAGCTGGTCCAGAACCTGGGAAAAGCGGACCCGGACGACGCCTTCTCGCGCATCCCCTACGACAAAGTGGGTTCTTCTTCCATTTGATTCTCTTGTTTACGCATGTCTTCAGGGATCCGCCTTCCTGCTGTACCTGGAGCAGCAACTCGGCAGCAACGAGCGCTTCGAGGAGTTCCTGAAGGCGTACGTGAAGAAATTCCGCCGCCAGTCGATCTCTTCGGACGATTGGCTCGCCTTCCTGCGCGAGTTCTTCGCCGACAAGAAAGAGGTGCTCGAGCGCGTGGACTTCGACGGCTGGCTGAACAAGCCGGGCGTTCCGCCCAACAAGCCGAAGTGAGTCGCCCGTTCTTCCTCTTCGATCACTCCCGCTCGTTCAGCTACGACGAGAGCCTCGTGCAGAAGTGCCGCGATCTGGCCGCCAAGTGGACGGCCGCCCCGTTGGAGTCGCTGGGCAAGGAGGACGCCGAGGAGTTCGCCAAACTGCTTACGGGCGAGAAGATCAAGGTTCTGAACTGCATTCTCGCCGTGAGTGTCTTCTTCGTCCTTCCAACCAATCACTTTCCTTCTTGCAGGGCCCCAAACTGGACCACGAGCGGGTGGCTCCTGCTGGAGAAGGCGTACGGCCTGGACAAGACGGGCAACTACGAGCTCCTCCACACGTTCTACCAGATCGCCCTGAAGGCCGAGTGGCCGCCGGTCGTCGAGAAGGCGCTCCAGTTCGTGACCGTGTGCGGCCGCATGAAGTACGTGAAGCCGCTCTACAAGCGCCTCTTCGCGTGGCCCCACTCGCGCCAGCAGGCCCTCGACACGCTGCAGAAGAACAAGCCGGTCATGCACCCGATCACGTTCATCTGCGTCTCGAACCTCCTGCAGCCGCAGAAGTGATTGCTCCTGTGCTTACGGTTCTTGCCTCTGGATCCAGTGATGAGCTCCCCTTCAATCCCGGCATAATCCCTTCTGTTTTTGTTTAATAAATTCTATCCAAATGTTCGATGCTTGCTGCCGGTCTTTATTTACAAGAATAGTTAGGAGAATGCACGGAGGGAGGAGTATTGCATGGGATGAAAGAACGAATGCACGTGTTCGGGGGTGTCCTCCGAGCGGAGCGATCAGTAGCCGGGCGGCAGGCGAGGCGGCGCGCAGCTGCAGGGCCCGTTCTCGCCGACGGCGCCCGGAGCTCCGCGCGCGCCGTCCCGCCCGTTCTTCCCGTCGATGCCCGGCTGAACCCTGCGGTTAGTGGAGGGAACAAGAAGAAGAAACCGGACCTGCCCGCGATCTCCCGGCTGCCCAACGACGCCCTTCGCTCCCGGAACTCCATCGCGGCCGCTGTTGCCCCGCTCTCCCTGCGGTCCGCTGTCTGGAAAGGGATGTGTAAGGGCAATAGGCAGAAAAAAAGCGACCTCACCTCCCTTCCGTCCGGTGGGCCCCAACGGACCGGTGACTCGGATGATCTTGCCGGGCTGAAAGCAGAAGATTCACACGCGTGTTGATCGAATGTGGACGGACTTCGCCCTTCGGCCCCACGCCTCCTTCGGGCCCCTTGCTTGCCGGGCGTTCCCGCGGGCCCGATCATCCCGACTTCTCCCTTCTTTCCGTCCTAAACAAGGCGATCATTCCCGTCTGGATAGGTCAAGAGCTACTTGGCCGCTTATGCCCGGAGATCCTGCAACAGAGGTCTGTTAAAAGCGAGCTTCATTCGCTTCAAACTCACCCTTCGGGCCCACCGGTCCTTTGGCGCCTAAACACTCAAGGATCAGCAACCAAGTTGTGGTGGTAGAAAGGATTTGTCGTCTCATCACAAGGCAACGACTGCTCGCGTACTCACCAGGCGGGCCTTGCAGTCCTGAAAGAATACCAGGGTGAATTCAATCCAGCATTCATGGAAACAAACCGGGCGGTCCAACGGGGCAGACGATGCAGGGCTCGCTCAACGGTTGAGAAGAAGGCAGCACTTGGCCGTCCCGTCCGCTCGCTCCTGAACACACGGGAGGAAGTTGAGTGAGCGCATCCCACGGCTTCTTACCGTCCAATCCGGGCGCCCCATCGGTTCCATCGTCGCCGTCGTCGCCTCGCGGGCCCGGGCAAACCGACGGGCCCCGTTTGGCACGTGCAGCCTGCAAGGAACGGCTTCACTTCACTCTCGATCGGCGAACTCACAAGTGGGCGGCTTGAACTCGAGAACGGCGGCGGTCGGCTGCTCGTAGCCGTAGGCGGGCGGGCGGGGGATCGCCCCGTAGCCGGCCGAGCCCTCTTCCGGCCCGAAGCCCGGCTGCGAGCCCCCGTACGAGGAGGAACGGGAGGGCGCGTAGCCGGACTCGTGGTCGCCGTCGCTCTTCCACTGCCCGAACATCCACATCCGCTTAGCCCGCTTCTGCTGCGGGACGGCCGCCCGCCGAGTTCGCCGTCTGCCCGCCGCCACCACGTCCTCGATCGCGTACAGCTCCGTCCACAGATCGCCGGGACTTCGACTGCAAACAAGCAGTGAGTGGAAGAAAGGAAGGCAGTGGAACTCACTCGACAGAAAGCGGCCTCCGAACTGATCTGACTCTGCAGAGTGTCTGGATGTACGAGTAGACGAGCGGCATCGCGATGACGGCGGCAAAGACGGCGGCCGTCGAGATCGCAACGGAAATGAAGGCGAGCCGGCGGAAGCGGTTGTGTTCGGCCTCTTGGGCTTCGAGCACGTCCAAGTCCACGCACTTCTTCGTGTCGACCGACATTCCGGCGGTCTGCAATCGACGAAGGAATGCGAAAGAGCAACCACGAAGCGGGGTCACGAAGTGCACGAAAAGCACGCGTGTTCGGAATTCAAGCTTCAGATCTCGTCGCCTAGCTGCCGCCAAACCCGAGGACCTCGCCGCTTTTATACGAGCCGCTCAAACCGCTTCTTCCGCCCGCCGTCCCCCACTGTTTCTCCAATTACCATACCGTTTGCCTCATTAAAGCGACCGCCGGTCACTCCGCCCCGCCCGCCGCTCGCGGGGAGCAGCGGGATTCCGCAACGAAGCGGGTTTCTTCCGCCCATCGGCGAGTCGATCAGACGGCCGCTGTTTGGGGATTGCGCGGCGATCGACTCTCCGCTTCACGCCTGTTAAGCGGCCGCTTTGATGGACGTCCCGTTGGGCATCGAGTGGTGGACATCAAATGCCCGGTGACTGCGATACGTGCAGCCGCCTATCGGACGGTCGGTCGGGAACTCATCAAACATCGAACATAACTCGTAATTCGTTTGCTTCACGTGGCGCACGGGAGCCGCCCGACTGCTCACTTTCTCTCCGCTTTGCCGCGATCGCCGAAACGAGGCGCCGTTTCGGTCGCTTGAGCGCGCAGGAGCCCGAAGCCAAACGGCGGCGGCAACTCCCGCTGAACCGAAAGACGCTCGTAAAACTCGACGATCACTCGAGGAGGCAAATCCAACGCCCGACCCCCGACTGTTCGCAGGATGCCCATTCGGTCGTTTAAGTGCCGCTCCAAGGGAAAGCGGCTCCCGACTCGTTTGAAAGCGAGGAATTCCAATTGGTCTTTTCACTTCCACCGGCAGAAGAATGCGTGAGAGTATCTTACGAGCAAGCGAGCCTTCTATCGGATCGAGTTTATTGGCCTTAAACAAACGACAACAACCACAGTCTGCACTCGACAACGGAAAGGGGTCCTAGAGCGAGAGGAATAAGAAGTGAAGACTCCCGACCGTTCGCGGGAGTTGGATTTCGTTCCGTCGACACCCGACTGATCGTTCGGCTATTTACAACGAGAGAGCAAGGAGGGAGTAATGAGTGGACGAAAGGGATCGGCTGCCGAGTGGAGGGATCAACGCCGCCGCGCGGGTTGGACTTCGTCTTGGCCTGGATGGCGGGCTTCTTGGGCGCGGCGCCGCCGCCGAAGAAGCTGGACATCATGTCGGCCATGTCTGGGCATCTCGACCTTCGGCATTTGCATGCCCTGTTGAAGCTCTTTTTGAAGTTGGGGATCGCTAGCGGCGAGCCGGGGCGTAACGACCATCAGGACGAAGGCGACGAGCAGCATCAAGACCATCGGATTCATTAGCACGTCCGTGGCGCGCCACTGCTCCCGCTGGCGGAAGTACTTCGTGGGCTGGCGGGCCTGCAGGCGGAGCGGGTACGGCAGCGTGTGGACGGCGTTCGGCTGAAAGCGGCGAGTCCAACGGAAAGAAGCGAGTGGACCCACCTGCAGGATGTTCAGCCGGCGCGCGCGGATCTTCCCCTTGCTGTTGATGTCGACGCGGATGGGCTCGAAGATGTAGTCGACGTTCGTGACCTCCAACACGTACGAGCCGGACGGGACGCCCTCCACGACGAACGAGCCGTCCTCCCTGCAACCGACGACTAAGAAGGCAGCAGAAAGGAAGAACGAACCGCAGGAATCCAATGTGCTTCCCGTAGTCCAACAACACGCGGCTGTTCGCCTGCCAGTTGGGCGGAACGGGCATGTCCGGCGCCTAAACGGAGCGAACGCTCAACACGAACGAAGACAGGAGGTGAACGAACCAGTTGGGCGTTTCCTTCGATCGAAAACTGCTGCACTTGGGTCAACTCGACGGGCGGCTCGGCCCACGCGACGCTCGGCGAGCAACACGACCGCGAGCACGTGGAATCATCGCTGAAAGACGGGAGTGGACGAGAGAAATCCACCAATCAACCGAAAGTATTCGAATCGTTGCAGCAACGAGCGAGCAATCCAACAAGCCCCTTCTCTCAACTGTTTTATTCGACAAGACCCAAGGAATAAATAGGCGGCGGACAAGATCGTGGTCGTTTGGAGCAGAAGAAGAGTGGAAGACTCGAATAAATACGAGGGAAGGGAAGGCACTTCGAACAAAAGCAGTGGAAGGCGAGGGGTCGAAGCAGAAGGCCGATTTCTTCAACGAGATTTGCGTAAAGACGGGCGAGCGGATGGCCGGCGGCTAGTTGAAGTGCTTAAGGAACTCCTCCGCCGACGTGCGGGCCCGAGCGTTCAGCGCCAGCTTCATCTCGTTGATCTCCTGCAAGCGGCAGTTGAAGGAAGAAAACAACTGCCAAACGAACCTTGTCGATCTCCTGCATGAAGTGGATGAGGAAGTCGATCACCTTGTGTTTGTACATCGACTCCAGATGGGCGTAGGTGATGAGGAAGGAGATGTCGTAGCCGGGCACCGGCTTCCGCCGCAGCACCACGAAGTTGTCCGCCCGCTGCGTCATGAAGTTCGTGAACTTGTGGCAGAGGATGCGCTCGATCTCGTCCGCCTGCTTGACGGCGATGGAGATCCGCACGGAGTTGATGGAGCCCTCGATGAGGACGCGCTCCTGCTTGTTGCGCGCGATGATCACCGGCTGCAGGAGGAGCTCCTTCGACGTCCGCACCTCCACCTGCAAGCGGGCGAGTAAACAAAAGGAAGAAAGAAGGCCGACCGACCTCCGGCTTGTTGTGCCGCTCGACCACCTGCGAGGAGAAGTTCTCCAGACACAACGCCGCCTCCATCGTCCGTCGGATGTTCTCCAGGTACGGCTGGAGGGTTGTGCTCTGCAACCGACGGGAATAAACGACAGAATGCGGAATAAAACGGAATAAAATCGTCCAAACGAAATTCAACAGAAAATCGGCAAAAATCCAAAGCGTTCGGCAAAACTCACCATTTTGGCATCAAATTCGGGGCTCAGTCCAACGGAAGGTCGTCTCCAACGGTTCTAATCGACCGCAAGTGGCCGCTCGTGAACGGCGGGCGTCGTGAATCAGCGGCGTCGAGCGAAGCGGTCGCCCCGACGGCCCCGAGCGCTCGATTTCCGACTATCGATTCTTCCCGCCCGCCCCGCTTGGTGGTCGTCTGTCCGGAAATTGCGGTTGTCGTGATTGTTGGTCGTGAACGAGACACGCGCACGTGGTGTAAGGGGAGAAAAACAAGCAGGTGATACGTTGGCCAGTTATCTTGAGCTCAATCCCAAGCCAGGAAAGGTATGCTTTCAATGTCTGCTTCTGTCTCACCCTCTTGACAGCGACTACATCCTTTCTATCCGTCCTTCTCAACTGTGCCGAGTGGATTAGTTTCGATTTAAATTTTATGCTGAACAACAACGCGTAGTCCACAATAGATGGAACAGTAATTAAAGGGATGAATGATACGAGAGGGGCGGGGGCGAAAAGGACGCGGTTTTTACATTCGGGGGCCGAAATCCATACACGTTGCCACCAGTCGACTTGGGCGGATAAATAGGGGGACTGCGGACGGGACGCGCCGACTTTACAACCAATGGATACCGAAGAATGTGGGGCTTTAGGAAGGGGACGCTTAAATACGACACGAATTGACCAAACATAAGAGCAAATGGAGGGAGGCGGAAGAACGGGCCGGACCGAAGACGTGGGCGCTCAGCAGCACTTCTTGCTGGACGTCTCGTTGTTGGCGGAGAGCGTGATGTTGTTGCCGGTGCTGATGGGCTGGACGCGGTCGGCGGGCACGTGCCGCGTGGAGACCGACTTGTAGATCTCGGCGAGGATGTTGGAGAAGGCCTTCTCCACGTTGGTCGAGTCCAGGGCCGACGTCTCGATGAAGGAGAGTTGATTCCGCTCGGCGTACGCGGTCGCCTCCTCGGTGGGGACGGCGCGGAGGTGGCGCAGGTCGCTCTTGTTGCCCACGAGCATGATGACGATGTTCTGGTCGGCGTGGTCGCGCAGCTCCCGCAGCCAGCGCTCCACGTTCTCGTACGTCACGTGCTTCGCGATGTCGTAGACGAGCAGCGCCCCCACGGCGCCGCGGTAGTACGCGGAGGTGATCGCGCGGTAGCGCTCCTGTCCGGCCGTGTCCCTGCAATCCACGCCGGGTTTAAAGGAAGGATCGAAGGGAACTCACCAGATCTGCGCCTTGACGATTTTGCCCTCGACCTGAAGCAAGCGAGCGAAATAAAAGAAGGAAGAAGGAGTGAACTCGCCTGAATGCTCCGCGTGGCGAACTCGACGCCGATCGTCGACTTGGACTCGAGGTTGAACTCGTTGCGCGTGAAGCGGGAGAGGAGGTTCGACTTGCCGACGCCCGAGTCGCCGATCAGCACCACTGAAAGCACGAGGGATTGGAGGGAAGGGAAGGGGAGGACGCACCCTTGAAGAGGTGATCGTATTGCTCGTCCGACATCTTCCCGTCCTGGAGAGCGGCTCTGCAAAGAGGACGGCCGATCATCGAGGTCCGGACGGAGTTCACGCAGCGAACACGACGCCCGAACCGCCGCGTCAACAACCGAGTGGCCGGCGCCGCCGCGGGTCGAAATAAACAAAACGAGCGGTCCGATTGGCCCCAATTTTCCCGACGACGCCCAACAGACGGCAGTAGAGGCGACTACTCTCCACTGACGCTCTCCATTGCACTCTTCTTCATATTCCCCGTCTTATCACACGAAGAAGGAAGAGGGAGTGACGAGCAGCTCGTCGACGATCGTGCGCGTGATTCACGTCCAACAGCGGCGTTTCGCAAGCGCCGAACGTCCCGCCGCCGCCCAACGCGCCTTTCGGAGTGCGAAGTCGAAAGGAAGCGACCGCGAATTCGATCAGCCAGCCGCCTAATCCGCCCGCCGCGCCGTCCCGATCGTCGCCCGCCGTCCACGTCAGCGCGAGGCGAACCGAAAAAACAATCACGACGCGAAAGGCGTGATCGAACGGGAAGGACGGCGGTTATCGACGGCAGAAAAGATGATGAAAGAAAAAACTGCTCGTTGCCCGACGTGATCACGCTGCTCCCGCCCGTTCGCCCGTCCGGCCGCTCTTTTCGCTCGAAATCCAACGCGACAAAAGCCGGCGAAAAGCAGAAGTTTTGTCGCTTTTCCGCTTCTTTTCCCCCGTCCTCCACGAGTTCAACTCACGCATCAGCGCCGGGCGGCGAGCGGCGGCGGCGAGACTCGGGGCGGCGGTGGCGAGAGATGGCGGGCGGGCGGCGGGCGAGCGAGAAGGTCAACGTTGATCGGGGCGGGGGAGAGGGGCAGGAAAACCGAAGAGCGCAAACGGACGGCCGGCGGGCGATTCGCGAGCAAAACGGACAAAAAAGTCGGGAGCGCGTCCTCTTCGGCGCCTCGTGATCTCTCGATTTTGGAGGGATTCCCGACCGGAAAGCGCAAAACAAAAAGCGGAGGACAAACAAAACGCCCGATTCGGAACCCAAACCCGCATCCGCTCCACCCGCTGGCCGCCGGCTCCCCGTCGATGTCGAAATTCGCGAATTTCCACCTGGAAAAAGGAAAAGCGTAAGCAAACGTGGCCTTCTTTTCTCGTTGGAATCGATCGAAGAAATCCGGGCGTTCGAACGCCCGCAATCACCGAGCGATCGATCGCGCGGATCGACGGGCGGGCGACGAGGAGGAACGTCGACGGAGAAGCCGCCCAGCAGCCGGCGGGAGGCGGCGAACACCCGCCGACCCACGAGCCCGCCTGCTCGCCGAAAACCCTCGCTTCGAATGGGCGCCGACTGGAAAACCGGGCGGAATGCCAAGCCCTTTGCGTCTACGGTAGCCTCAACGCGACGACGCCCAGCCGGCCGCCGCGTGCTTTCGCCCTTCGCGTTTGGGATCGGGAGAAGTCGCGATTTCGCCTCGTTTTCTTTCGTTTTACTCGCGATTTTCGGGCAGCTTTCGTGAAATAAATTCGAGTCGATCGTCCCCGCTCATCCACGCGTGCTGTTTCCAGGGTACTCTTCCAACTGTTCGACGGAAAAATGGTCGAGTAAGTGGCCGCTTTTCGCTCCCCCACTCACCCCCCGCTTGCAGGACGAAATCCGCGAAGGCGCCCGCCGGCAAGAAGCTGCCCGCCGTGCCGGAGACGCAGCTGAAGCGCCGAAAGATCCGCGTCGCCACGTCCGTCCGGCTGGCGCAGCGCAAGGCGAAGGCGCTCAAGGTGGGTGGACGGCCGGCTTCCTCCCTTGTACTCTTGTTCGTTGCAGGCCTCGAAGCTGAAGAAGGTGGAGATCTTCAAGCGGGCCGAGAAGTACGTGAACGAGTACCGCCAGAAGAAGCGCCAGGCGATCCAGCTGCAGCGCGAGGCGCGCAAGGCCGGCAACTTCTACGTGCCCGAGGAGGCGAAGCTCGCGTTCGTCATCCGCATCCGCGGCATCAACAAGATCCACCCGACGCCGCGCAAGGTGCTCCAGCTGCTCCGTCTGCGCCAGATCAACAACGGCGTGTTCGTGAAGCTGAACAAGGCCACCGTCCAGATGCTCCGCATCGCCGACCCGTACATCGCCTGGGGCTACCCCAGCCTCAAGACCATCCGCGACCTGCTCTACAAGCGCGGCTACGCCAAGGTCAAGGGCCAGCGTCCTGCCCATCACCGACAACACCATCATCGAGGAGCACCTCGGTTCGTTCCCCTTCCCGATTGTTCCTGTTCGAATGCCTCGTTCGGTTGCAGGAAAGAAGGACATCATCTGCGTGGAGGACCTCATCCACCAGCTGATCAACGTGGGCCCCCACTTCAAGCAGGCCTCCAACTTCCTGTGGCCCTTCAAGCTGAACAACCCGAACGGCGGCTGGAACAAGAAGGCCAACCACTTCGTCGAGGGCGGCGACTACGGAAACCGCGAGGACAAGATCAACGCGCTCCTGCAGCGCATGATCTGAGCCCCCGTCGATTGTTATGTTAATGTTTGTGTGTTGTTGTCCGAAATGAATCTTATTAAAGGCATGCCTTGTTTGATCTGGAAGGATTGTTGACATGTGGGGCAGAGGTGGGTGGGGAAGGAATTTGCATGGCACGGTTCGAACAAGCTGGCCTTTTTGTTCGTTACGGAGGCGAGCTGCTCATTCGGGATCTTGCCCTCTCTCTCGTGCGGACGCCTGCTCTTCTCGTGCGTGCGGAATGGGACTCCCGGAGATGTTCAAGTGGGGGCGCGTGTGGACGAGGACGACCGCGAGCAGTACGCGCTGGACGGCGACGAGGCGGCCGACGAGAAGCCGACCAAAGCGGTCGGTGGGCGCCCTCCTCTCCCTTCACTCGGCCGCTTGCAGAAGCCCTCGCAGTACCAACTGACGGAGCTGCAGGACTTTTCGGCCGGCGAGAAGCCCAACTACCACTACACGACGAAGGACGAGCTGCAGCCGATCCTGCACCACGCGGAGGCCCGCAGCGAGGTGAGTTCTTCCCGCTTCATTCCCTCCACTCGCCTGCAGATCCTGACGACGGCCGACCTCCGCAATCGCGTCCGCCACCTGCAGTCCGGCTTCATCCGCGCCGTGATCGTCGGCGGGCAGCTGCACTTCGTGGCCACCACCCTCGAGGACACGCGCACGGCCCGCGAGGTGGGCGCGGAGAGTCCCGTGCAGACGGCGCGCGAGGAGCCCCTCACCGACGACTGCCGCACCGCCCAGGAGGACGTCGACGTGGAGCCGCCCAAGTCGCTGCCGAAGATGACGGCCGCCGACGTGGTCGCCTTCTTCAAGCTGCCGGGCGCCAAGCAGGCCTTCGCCGAGTACAAACGTCTGCGCGCCGCCAAGAAGGGTGCGTTCTCCTGCTCCACCTTCCATTCATCGCTGTCTCCGTTTGCAGGCGGCGCCCAGCAGCTGCAGTTCGACGCCGCCGACCTCCGCACGGCGCTCGACGACCAGTCGTCGAAGGACGTGGACACCGCCCGCTCGCCCACCGTCGACGAGATGCACCGCGCCGAGGACATCCGCACGGCCGTCGAGATCGCGGTCAGTTTTCCTTTCCTCCCTACCCGCCAATCCCCCTTCCGTTCAGTTCTCCGGCACTGCGGTCTAAGTCCCCAATCGCCCCCCCTTCTTCTGTCTTCCGTTCGACCGTGAATAAACCTTCTGTTAAAACTCGAGGGCAAAGAAGTGCCTAATTGTTCATTCATGGAACCGCTTTGCAAAGAACACCGTAGAACAAAACCGAAAGCTACACGTATTAACGAGGGAGAGTGGGCACAATTCAAAGGAGTGAGAACAAATGGGAAAGAAGGAGGCATCCGACGGGAGAGGAGGACGGCGGGCAGCGACCGCGCGGAGGCCGAAGTGCTCAGCTTCTTCGCCGTAGTTCGAAAGAAGGTCCAGGATGACGCCGTCTAAATGAGGAAATCAAGCTGGGTGTTGGTGGGAAGATCCCTCACTCGTCCAACCGAATCCTTTCTGCACTTCGTACTCTAAAACGAACAAAAAGGAATGAAAGGTTGGAAGGGCGTCCACTCAC
The DNA here is from genome assembly GCA_024699865.1 of Aphelenchoides fujianensis. Lineage (NCBI taxonomy): Eukaryota > Metazoa > Nematoda > Chromadorea > Rhabditida > Aphelenchoididae > Aphelenchoides > Aphelenchoides fujianensis. The sequence goes on along the minus strand of JAMPIO010000166.1, from coordinate 80,557 downwards.
CGCCGCCGCCTCCCGCTCCGAACGTGTCGGACATCGAGACGTTGTACTTTTCGAACATCGCGTACGTGTTCTGAACAAACGAGCATTCAATTGAGCAAGCAGAAGTGGAAACTCACGATGTAGGCCTTGTAGTTAACGATCAACCACTGGGTCGCCTGAAACGCCCGCCCTCAATCAAACAAACTCGTCCGATCGAACGAACCATGAGCTCGGCCGCCTGCATCAGCTTGGGCTCGCCGCTCGTGCGGAAGCCCTCGATGATCATGTGCACCATCGGAGGCCAGCTGGAAGACGAAGAGACCGATCTAACAGCCTTCCAGAAGGGGACTCACGCGTTCTCCTTGTCCCACTGCTGGTCGGAGGTCATCGCCATCGAAGTGGGGATGCCCTTTGGTGAAGTTGAGGACGCCCTCTCGCTTCAGGTAGTCGTACACGCGGTAGGGAGTGACCTCGTCCTCGTCGTCGAAGCACTTCGCGTACAACGGAAGGGCGTTCGAAACGTAGTACGTGTTTGAGTGTCTCTGCAGCCGATTATTTGATTAAGTAATCAAATGAAAGAAGAACAAACCTTTGTTCTCGAGGTCGTAGTCGTACCAAATCCCGTCCGACTCGTTCCAGTGCAGCACCTTCATCGCGAGCTTCATGTTCTCGTAGTGCCGCTGGTATTTGAGGGCCTTCGTCGTGTCCCCTGGAATCCCAACGGAATCTCCTTCCTCCACGCCTTCGAACAAACCGGCGATCTCGTAGAAGGAGGCGAGCACGCGCGTGTTGATGCACATGAAGGCGTTCAGGTCGACCGGCACGACCGACCACGTGCGGATGCTCTTCATGTTGTGCCGGTCGGAGCCCGACTGCGAGAACCACCGCGTGGAGAAGTCTGCAAGCAGCAAGTTGAAATAGAGCAGAAAAATTGATCTGAATGCTCACCCCATCCGGTCTCCGCGGCCGAGGCGACGTTCGAGAAGATCTGCTCCCGTTCGGCTGCAATCCGAAGCGATCAAACGAAAAGCGAACGGAGTGTTCACTCACTGGCATTCTTTCAGCCCGGCCGCCAGCTCCATGTCCTCTCGGTAGGACTCCGGGGCGGGGCGGGAAGGTTTTGTGTGCCCCGCCTTGCACTGGAAGAAGTGGAAGAGCGTCTGGTTGGTCTTCGGGTCGATGTAGGACTGCATTCTGTGGTTCATCCAGAAGTTGAACTCCTTCTCCAGCATCGGCAGAACTTCCTGCAATCCCCGCACTCAGCAACCCTCCCCTTCACTCGGCACTCACCAGAACGAACTGCAGGTCGCCGGTCGACATGAAATACTCGTAGACCATCGGCGTGAGGAGAGGGGGTTGAGATCTGAACGAGGAAGAAGTGGACAACACGAGAGATCTCTTCTGCTCACCGAGTCAAGTAGTAAACGCGCCCGCCGTTCGGGATGAAGCCGTGGTGGTCGACCATGTAGACGAGATTGAGGATGACGCCCTTCGCGGTCTCGAACATCTCGGAGAACAGGAGGCCCTTCACGATCCAGAAAGTGTCCTGAACTCTCTTCTTTCAACAACCCTCCACACGGCCGGAACGAACCCAATAGTAGAACTCGCGGAATCTGCCTGCAATCAACCGTTCAATCCTTCCTTCAAACTCCTCAACGAACCGCCGGGAATGATGAAGTTGTTCGGAAGGTAGAGCAGCGAGTAGCGCTCTTGGTGAGTGCGCACGTCGTCTTTCACCTCAAACACGCACTTGCATTCAACCGACGCAAAGAAAGAACCCCGCTCTTCGGCAGAGATCTCGCCAAATGCGGTGCAAGTGGAGGGCCCATCGCCGGAGGTACACGTCCTCGATCTTCTGGAAGGACTGCGGGAAGGGCACCCAATCCTTCGGGTAGACTTCGATCAGCTCGTGGCCGGGCTCCTCGAAGTGGGCGTCCACGAACTGCTTGAGGACCTTCGGGTCCTTCGCCTTCTCGCCCAGTTCGTAGAAGTCCTTCAGGGTGGAGACTGCAAGCACCGAAAGAATGCAAGGAAGAAGGGGGCAAACCAACCGGGATCCATCCGCAGCGGCATGTCCACGTAGAACTTCGAGTCGTGGTAGAGGTGCGCCTCTTGGACGGCCTGCAGGATCGGCCCATCGCAGTAGATTTGGCTGGAAGGAGCGGGCAAGAGTAAACGAACGAAAGAAAGAAGGACTCACCTCAGCAAGGAGACCACGTAGTAGAGCATCCTGGGAGAAGGCGGCGGCTGACGGCCGTCCTGCGGATTCGAGGGAGTTTATCGCCGGCTTCCGACTTCTTTCGGCCACATTCTGTCGGTTGGTGGAAGCCTAAAGCGAAGCGAATACAGCGAAGAACAAGTGAAAGAAGGGCGGGGGTGTTCAGGAGCACGAACGAACGAGCAATCGGCGAACACTTGAGTCCACGAGGCGGAAGGAAGTTCTTCCCGCGGTTCGAACGTCGATCGAACTCGTGAGTCCCGCCGTCTGCCTTGCCGCCCGTTTGATTCGATTAGCCGGCCGGGAACTCGCGCACGCGCCCTCGCTTCCAAAAACGGCCGTTCGAATTCCGCCCGAAATTTCCGCCTTCCCGACTCGGATCCCAACGAGCGGATCAACGGAAAACAAACAAACAAGCGCGAGCGAGCAGGCGGGGTACCCCGCGGCGTCTTTTGAAAGGAACGCGCGAGCGGGCGGGATGATGGACGAGCGCCCGCCGAATTCGATCGAAACGCGTGCCGGTAAATTCACACTAGAAGAAGAACAAAGTGATTAAATTCGAGTTGCTGCAAGATTGATGGACGGAAATCGAGTGCAATCAATCGCGAATTCCTTCGCACTCGTCCACTGCCGTCGATCATCCTCCACTTCGAATGTTTCAAACAGTCAGAGTTCGTTCGCTTTTCGATTGATAAGAAGCGAAGAGACGGGAGATTCTCCGCTAATTCCGAAACAGTTGATTCGGGGAGGACGGAAAGCCCCCAGACAGCCGGCATGCACGTGATTCCCGCAGAGGACGGAAGTGGAAAGAAATCTCTTAGATCCGCACGTCCCGAACGAATCCCTCAAATGAACGACCCGAATGGTCGCCGAAAAGCGGGCAGTTTGTTCAGCAGTCGATCAAACATCAAAGTAGAAGAAACACATCGGAAGACGGGCGTCTTTTTTATTGCTCTTTAAGCGAAACTACCCGATTAATCAACGGGAAACTCGAAAGAAGACGTGCATTGCAGACAGCGAATGCAGCTGGAGGTCGCGGAAGTCAAAATTTCACTTCCAAGGAACGAAAAAAGCGAACGAAAGCGAGCAGACGGCCGAAATCCGGCGGCTTGGCGGCGGCCGGCAGACGGCGGCGCGTTCTCTGGCCACCCCCGCCCGCCGCTCGCCTTCGAGGTCGCCCGTTCGCTTCCGCGTCCTCCCGCCCGCTTCTTTGCGGGTGCTCTTTGGACCGGCGAGGATGTTTGGTCACTTCTGCCATCCGCCGTTCGAGTAGCTACGGGTTTATTGCAATAGTTAGAGATTCGAGGAGTGGAATAAGTGGGATGTGGGGGGTTCAGGCCGCCTTCGCGTGAGGGCAGCCGGCCGACGAAGCCGTCCATTGTGTGTGTCTGATTCAATGCGAGTGATTGATCAAATCCCACACTTGTGTGGGCAAGATGGCTGCGAGAGCCTTTGCGATGTACAGGAAGCGCGGGAGGAAGAGCTGCGGCTGGTCGGTGAGGACGGCCTCCACAATGCGCGCGACCACGTACTCCGGCTGCAGGATGGGCAGAAGGTTGCTGATTCTAAAGCCCGCACTCATCACTCTTCTGTTCGAATGGAGGACTCACTTGGATTGCTTAACGCCTTGGAACATTCCAGTGTCGATGTAGTACGGGGAGATGCACGTGGTCTTCACTTGAGAGCCCAAGTGGATGAGCTCGCGGTGGATGGACTCGTTGAAGCCGACCGCGCCGTGCTTCGACGCACAATAATCAACCAAACCGGCAACGCCCTGGTGCCCGGCGATCGATGCAAGAGTGATCAAATGGCCGTAGTCCTTGCTGAGCATTGACGGCAAGAAGGCTTTTGGTCGTGAAGAAGAGAGCGTTCACGTTCACGTCCATCGTGAGTTGGATCAAGCGGTCGGGCGACTCGAAGAGCTTCTTTCCGGTCACGACGCCCGCGTTGTTGAAGAGGAGGTCCACGTCGCCGACCTCCCGCTTCACCCGTTCGGCCGTCTCGTAGATCTGCTCGGGCTTGCTCAGATCAACGGTGTACGCGTGGGCCTCGATGCCCTGCTTCTCGAGCAGCGCCTTCGTCTCCTCGTTGCCCACCGCGTTGATGTCCCACAGGACCATGCGGGCGCCCAGCTTTCCGAACTGAAATCAGCCGAGAGATGAGTGGAAATGAATGGAAAAGAACTCACCTCCTGCGCGCACAGCCGGCCGATCCCGCTCCCACTGCCCGTGATCAACATCACGCGTCCGCGGATGTCCTTGCGGGGGAGGACGCCCGAAGGGAGGATTGCCCGCACCATGTAGAAGAGAATCCAACCGGCGCATTTCAAGTGGAAGAGGATGGAATCCAAGACTTCCAGGAGCGATCTCCTTCATCCTTTCTTCTGCAACGAGAACACTCGATCACTTGGAACAGCAGGAGGAGGGGGAAGAACACGACCGGTGGCCCCACTCGCTTGTTTACTTCGCATTACCGCAGACACTCGCCGCTCGTCGCGCGGTAATTCGGGAGCGGAAGCGAGCGAACGAGTTCCGCCCCACCTGTCCGAGCGGTCGGCTTTTTGATCGGCCGCTCACTCCCGCCCGTTTCATTCGAATTTACACTCGAATGAGCGAAGAAGCGTGTGGAGTTTGGAACAAACAGCTGGAACGACACTCACCGATCGTTTCCGGCATGCTCGTTGCTCGAGGGATGGTCGTCCGACTAGTGCGAAGAAATCGAATGAAAGCGGGAGGACGGAAAGGCGATTGGACCGGCCGGTACTCGACGGACGCTCGCAGATGGCCGCCGGCTGATAAGCGGGAAGGCGGGAGGACGACGAGCTGAAAGCACAAGGGAAATGCGACCGTCTGCGGCGGCGAAAGCACGAAGTGGTCAGCGGATGAGCAACACGGGAGATCCAATCGGAAGAAACCAATCCGCTCGCTGATTCACGGCCAAAAGCAATCTATTTCTGTTGCTGCCCGGCTATTCCGCAGATTGGACGTCGCCGGACGCCTCAAAGCCGCCTTCTTTTCACTCGCCGTGTGCTGAGGGCATTTCGGGTACTCGCCGTTTGCCCGCGCCCTCTTCCGACCGACGGGCGGCGTCTGATCGAGCGGCCTGATTGCGCCCGCGCGGTCAAAGTGCTCCGCCGAGTGCGCAACGGCCGCCTTTGGACCCGCGTGTGCACGAGTCGTGGTTGCGGCTTGTGCGCGTCTTGTGAGCGGGAACGTTTCAGCCGCGCGCCGCTCGTCGTAATGAGAAGAAAGGGGAGTGGTCGGGGGTTTATTCGGGCAACCTTTGATCAAAACAAGAATGTTCGCGAGTGTTCAATTGTTCTCCGCCTGCTGCTTGGCCTCCTTCGCTCTGGCGAGGTCCAAACGGGCGACCTCCCAGGCGGCCGTCTTCCAGTCCAACCGTCCCGTGCTCCAGCTGCGTGCTCGCGTTCACGAGCTGCAGGTCGGTGAAGGTCTCGATCGACAGGTGGACGGGGACGCCGTTCAGGCGGTTCTTCAGCTCGATTCGATGCAAGTCGGCGCCCACGACCAACGGCGCGGTCACGTTCCGCCCGAACACCTCGTCGAGCACCGAGCGGTAGTCGTCCGGAATGAAGTACTGAAATGAAGATGTATGGTTGCGATCGAGCGGGCAGAAACTGCTCACTTTCGAGTGTACAAAGTGGAAGAGCGTGTAGTTGACGGCCGCGTCCTCCGAGTCGCCCGCCCGCCAGCCCGCCTTCCGCATTTGACTCGTGATGGCGTCCAGCGAGTTGTGGACGAGCAGCAGGTCGCAGCGAATCTGCCGCAGGGTCTGCAATCAAACGAGGAATGATCAATCGACTATCTTCGTACGCACTCCATTCCGCGGGTAGTACGAGTGGCCGCCGCTCGGGCGGAGAATCCGGAGGTTTGGCGCGGCTTTGCGCAGGTTACCGGCCGCATCTTCGTAGAGTTTCCAGTTCTGCTCGACCGTGTTGTTCCAGAGGGCGTGCACGTGCAGGCCGACCGCCAAATCGACCAACTCGTCTTGGGGTTCGACCTCCTCCTCGCGGAGCTCCGCGAACTGCTCCAGCGTGTACTTCAGCGGGGTCCGCTTGATCGTGAGGCCGGCGGGGAAGACTCAAACGGCAAGAGTTCTTCTTGCTTAAAGGAAAGAACTCACTTTGTCGCTTCTCCATCGCCTCCAGCCACGAGGAAGAACGAAACGAAGAGAAGCGGGAGCATTCGGCCGTCCATTCGGTTCGAATCGATCGCCGAGCGGCCGAATGAAACCTTTTGGCCGCCCGCTCGTCTGCCCCCGCTATAAACAAACGGCGGCGGCCACACGTTTCGGCCGGATTGATCGGCGGCTCGATCGGCCGGCCGCCTTTCGTTTCGCAACGTGACGCACGAGTTGCGGCCGCCCCGTTCATTTCGACACGCAGACGGTGGATTTGAGCGGGAGGATTGACGACAAATGGCAGCATCCCTCCACTTCTTTCTCTGCTCGATTGTGTGTCCGACTGCGAGAGCCAGACGTTCCAAAATTTGCTGTCTTCAAGCCACTGTGGAGGGCAGGAAGCATGAGCTAACCTCAAACTTGGGTTAATAAACCGAAGAAGACGGCGGGGCCACGAGACACAGGCAGCAGAGAAGGCGGGGGGTCGATGAGAAGCACGGGGTGGGGCGGGCGCGAGCGGGCCGCATGGCTGCCTCCTCGCTGTTGCCTTTTTGCGTGCTGCTCTTTTCCCCTTTGACTCGCCACCTGCCGCTCGCCCGCCCGCTCTCTCCTCCCTCGCCTTCCAAAAGGTCGGCGAGCGGGAAGAGAGCGAGCGAGGGAGCGGGAGGCAACGAGACGAAGCGAGTGGGCGCGCCCCCGGTCGTGCTTCTCATCGACCGCCCGCCCTCCCGCCTGCATGAGGCGCGAGCGGCCGCCGACTTCTTCGGTTTATTAACCCAAGTTTGAGGTTAGTATTCGAATCCGACCCTCTCGCAGTGGTCTACGGAGAAATTTTGGAACGTTCTGCTTCAAGCGGGACTCATATTCGAGCGAGGAGAAAAGCGAGATGCCACCCGTTGCGGTCGATCGATGCGGTCGTTGCGTTGTCGCATCTGTAGAACGTTGCTGTCGGTTTCCTTTGCCTGAATTCTTCGCTGTCTGCTCCAATAGAACGCCCGTTTATTAAATGCACTAACGGAAGGAACAAAAAGAAGTCGACTGATGGTTTGCGTAAGAAGAAAAGGAGGATTGGGCACTCGTTTTGTGAGGAGAACGTGAGGAAATGCGGCGAAGGGGAGATTCGGGGCCCGTTTCGAGGAGAATTCTGAGCAATCGGACGGCCCGCGGAGCCGGCGGCCATTGCATTCGGTCGGTTTATTCGGACAAAAGGTGAGCAGCGATGCGGAACGAAGAAGATGGCATTCGGTTGTATTTACAGTTGTACGGCGAGCGGTGAGCAAAGAAATCTGCAGAGGAGAAACCACGTAGAATTTGGTGGGAAAAGTGGGAACTAATGAGAAGAGAACGGGGGCAATAATTTAGACAGGCGGCGTGTCCCGATCGTCCTCCACTGCGGACTGCTTCTTGACGAAAGGCGCCCGCTTGCGGTTGTCCACGCCGTTCGTGTCGGCCGCCTTTGGTCGCGGGGAGGGGGACGGCGGGTCGGCAAGCTCGATGGTCGTCATGCCGGACTCGTCGGGGAGCGGCGGCGGGGAGACCGAGTGGGCGGACGGCTCGGGCGTTCGGTTGCGGCCGTTGCGCGGCTCCGCGGGCTGCAGGACGCGGCGACTCTCACCGTTGGGCGGTCGGGGCGACGGGCGCGGCGAGGGCTCCGGCGTGTGGTTCGGCGAGACGTCCGGCCGGTCGGTCGTTCGGTTGTGCTGATCGGGGATGCCGCCGTTCTTCTTCCCGTTCCGCTTCCCGTTGCTACTCGCCACCGACGAGGGCGGCAGCGGGCGGCCCGACGCGTCGCCCACGCGCGGCCGGAAGTGACTCACGATCGAGTCGAAGACGATCAGGAAGGCGGGCAGGAAGATCAGGCCGTGCACGTTGCAGAGCACCACACAAACGACGAACGTCTGCAATCGAACGAGCGGTCACTCACCGAAAGAAGCGTCTGCTCACCTTGACGAACACCTCGCTCATGTAGAGCTTGATGAAGAGCAGCGAACTGATGCAGAGAATCGTGCTGATGCCCGCTTGGACGGCCGGGAAGGCGACGGACGAGAGGCAGTTCGCGAGTTTGTACTGCGAGGAGTTGTCCCCGTCCGGGTTCTCGCGCGTCGCCGCTTGGTAGTAATGGTAACTGACGTGCTGAAAGGAGCATTGAATACGAAGATGCCGTCAGTTGACTCACCGCTGGGATGTCCACCGAACAACCGATCGAGATGACCATCTGAAAAGAGACACGCAGGTAGAATATGGCTATGAATCGAACGGAACGTACGGCAGCCATGGAGATGGGGTCGAGGTCGATGTTCCAGTACGACATGCAGCCGAGAATGCCCACGCAGATCGACAGAACGCAGGCGGAGGCCATGACGACCGTGAAGATGGAGTTCAAGAACGCGTAGCAGATGAGGGCCATGCACGCTAGGGTGCCCGCCACCGACTGCCTGCAAACGAGCGATGAGAGCAGCGGGGAGAGCGGAGGTCTCGCCAGGTGTCCGTCGGCATGTTTTCGATCAGATCGAGGAAGACGCCGTCCTCGTGGAAGACAGACGGCGAGAAGAGGTCCCTGCAAACAATCGGGAGTTCTCCCTCGATCGGCGGGGAACTCACTGGTATTTGTCGACGGTCGCCCGCCATCGGTTGAGCAGCTCGCCTCCGCTTCGTCCAAATGGAGATCTCCTTGCCGCGGTAGGCGGTCGTGAAGAAGAACTTCTCCAGCTCGTGCCTGAACGACCGAACGGTTCTTTCCGTCCATCCTTCAGCGGAACTCACGTCTCGTTGTCCAGCTTCAGGAAGCCGCCCCAATACGAGTACTCGGGCCACTTGACGAACGCTTCGAGGTCGTCGCCCTTGAAGCTGAGCGCCTTCTGCTTGTTCGCCTTTCGTGGTCGTGGCGGGGGCGGTGGACTCTTCCTTCCTCTTCGTCCTCCAGGTCCACGTCCAGATCTGAACAAAAGGAGATGAATGGCCGTTGATCATCGAGTGCACGGACCATCGAAGGTGTTCACGAACGTGCGGTAGTCCCGGACGAAGTACTGCGTGCCGACCGGACCCCAGGAGCCGTGGATGTGCTCCATTTCGTCCACGAACTGGTCCAGTTTGGCCAGTCGGGCGGGATCGCTGAGGTTGCCCGGGTTGTTCACGAACACGGTGGCCATCGTGAAGTGCGGCACTTGGTACTCGACCCGCAGCTGGTCCAGGTGGAGCAGCGGGGAGTCCATGGAGAAGAGTTTGGAGGACGTCAGCGAGATGTTGATTTGCGTGATGCCCTGCAGCTTCCCGATTGGAAGAGGGAGTGAGCGGAAGGACTCACGTAGATGGAGAAGCCCAGGTAGACGAAGTAGATGAAGATCGTCGTGAGGGCGACGAAGCGGTTGGCCACGAAGTTCACGTACGCCTGCATGGACGTAGAGATGTATTCTTTGGTCACCTCGACCACTTTGGACGGTTGACGCTGCAAACAACCACGTGCAGGGGACAAACGGGGGACGGTGGCGGTTAGACGGAAGAGAAATGCGGCGAGTGGACGGGAGTGCGAGCATCCTGGGATTCGCAGGAATGCCCGCACTCCCCCACCACAAGCAGAAGCACTCTTGCAGCACAGCACAACAAAAAGAAGCAAAAACACACGAACAGAAAGGACAGACACGCACGTACGTTCAAGTGTTGCTTTCGGTCGAACTTCGCCGCCCGCAGCGAGGCCTCGAATTCCGTCCGCTCGCGCCGCTCGGTGTTGATCTCGTAGCGGCCGACGATCGAGAAGAGGGCCGAGTAGAAGGTCATCTGAAGCAGGAGAATGCATGAGAGCAGAGTGACGAAGGACTCACTTGGAAGGCGTAAGCGACGATCATGCTCGTCAAGTTGCCCACGCAGAGGATCGTGATCTCGCGCGAGGACGTGAACGCGCCCACGCCGTCGGCGAAGATGTTCGTGAGGACGGAGATGAGGATGGCGGGCCCCACTTCGGAGAGCAGTTCGGCCACGCGGTAGCCCACTTGCATCGACTTGCGGCTGGGGTGCTCGCGGGAGTGTTTGCACACGCGCTGCCACTCGTGGATCATCAGGAAGCTGGAGTCCACGCCGATGGCCAGCACGAGGAAGGGGATGATGCAGAGGATGGACCCGAAGCGGAGGCCCAAAGTGAACAGAAGGCCGAGGGCCACCGCGCAGGACATGAACGGCAGCAAGCAGGCGGCAACAGCCAACAGAATCTGCAAGAACACGAATAATCGCTGAAACCACGCAGGTCAACCACCTTCGGAGCGCTGTGCTGTCGCATGTACAGCGAGCGGCCGACCACCGAGATGATCGGCGCAAGTGAGCATGACGAAGAAGCCGACCGTCAGGTACGGCACGAGGCTGATGCCCGCCCGCACCATCTCCTCCTCCACGTACGTTTGGCTGTACACGTACAGCTCGAGGCGGTCGCTCTTGTACTCCCTGCAAACAGAAGGAATGAACGAAAGGGAAAGCGAAAGAAAGCGGACTTTTGGAAGCGTTGGACCAGCTTCATCTCGTACGCCTTGACCTCGGGGTTGGTCCAGGAAGGATCGTGCTGGAAAGGAAGAAGTGAACAGAAAGACTTCCGCCGTCCACTCACCTCAGCCCGCAGCTGCATGACGATCATCTTCACGCTCTTCATGTTCGAAACGTGCGGCTTGTACTGGTCGGCGGTGAGGGCGGTCGTCTCGTTCGCCCTCGTCGCCGTCCGCGCGCAGCAGGGCGGCCGTCTTGTCGCGCTCGCCGTCCTCGTAGAACTCCAGCCCGTAGAAGTTCTGCTGGAGCGTGATGGAGCGGCCGAAGAGGTTCGTGATCGGGTAGCGGAGGATCATCCGCCCGTTCAGCTTTTGGTGCCGTTTGGCGAGGTCGTTCTGCACGTGCAGTCCCGTTCTGCAACATAACGGAGATTAGAAAGGAGATGTGGGGGAAGAACGAACGTAAAACTGGCGGACGGGCTCGTTCACTTGGCAGAAGGAGCGGCAGAACTGATTGAAGGTTTTGGCCTTCTCCTTTCGAGTTCGTCAACGTCACGTTGTCCATCGCTTCGTCGAGTATCTGAACAAACAAAAGTGATTGGTGGGTGATTTCTCCGGAGAACGCACGTCAATGGCCTCCTTCAGATAGGGTTCTCTGAGCATCGTGCCGCCGTCCTTGGCCAGCGCGAACAGGTAGACGGCCACTCCGAGGCCCTTGGCCGAAAAGAAGTCCTGGTAGGCGGCGTACTCGTCGAGCGCCCTCGCTCCGTAGGGCGTGTAGCCAGTGATGTCGTTCTGTTGACTGCAAACACAAGAGGAAGAAGGGAAGAATGGGAGGAGGGGCATACGGCGTTCCGCAGCACTTGAATGAGGCCCGCCAGACTGAGCAGCGAGCAGATGATGAGCGCCTTCCAGTCGTGGTCGCAGATGAAATAACCCCACCGTTTGTATTGGCGGATCTGAACGGAAGGATCACTGGGCGGAGACGGGCGGGAACTCACGATGAACTTGACGAAGCGAGGGCCCGAGTCCTTGCCGCCTTGCTGGTTCATTGCCATCAGGTCGATGGAGCGCTGCCCGACGAGGATCGACCCCCGCCGGCGCTCCGAGAAGAGCCGATTGCTCACGCGCCGTCCGTCGGCCATCGCGGCGGGCAGGAGGAGCGGCGATCAGTGGGGAGTTGGGGGGGGTGAGTGGAGGGAGAATCCGATCTCCAGACTGCAAACAGACGGAATGAACAGAAGAAGACGGCGGGAACACGCAAGAGTTGAAAGTGGGGATCGTAAGTGAATTTTGGTCCCCTTTGCTCGACGAACTCAAGTGGTTTCCGGCGGGCGCGCGGGCAAAAGGTCGACCGACGACGGCGGCGGCGGGCGGCAGTCGATCGCCAATTGGAACGCGTAAATAACGAAAGAACGAAGAAGAACGCGAAGGCAGAAAGAACGAACGATCGAACGAGTGTCGGGAAAGCGGTAAACAGGCACGTCGATCGAACGGCGAGCAACGAGCACGAATTCACGTCGACTGTGTGAAGGTTTCATTTGCACGATTAATGAGCGGCCATTAAATTGGGCGACGGACGCGAAATTCGCTCGTTTTTAATTCGCACGTCGATGGGCGGCGGGCGAAATTGGAGGCGGCCGCGCGACAAAAGACGCTCCCGACCGGAACGTCCTTCTTTTCCGACCGAGTGCTCGCGGCCCCACCGACCGATCCCGAACGCTCGCCGTCGCCGCCGAACGGGCCGCCTAATCGAACGAAATCATCTCCGAGCATGGGACTCCAAAACACGGAGCTTCCGCTCCAGCGAACTGTGCGCATCGAAGGGCCTTTCGAAAACACTGCCGACGCTCGCCGAGCCGATCGAACTCGAAACGGACGGCGGGGCAAAAAAGTCGAGAACTTCTTTCCTCATCCCACGCCTCCACCCACCGAATGCAATCGACGGCGAGCGAATTGCGCGTGTCGAGCGGAAGTGATCGGCGGGGGCGGCGAGGGGGCGGCCGTCGAGGGTCAAACGTCCATGAAACTCGCGCACAGTCGACGGAAATCTTCCGAAAAAAAACAGACGCCGCTCGTCGCCGAACTCCAACGGCCGTCTGCTCGCGCGCCGCTCCTCGATGAGCAGAAATCACGCTCCCGACGCCCGCTCGCCCGAATTACTCCCCGAATGAACACGACGAGCGAGCAGATCGACGTGCGATCGAAAGCAAACGCCGAAGAAGGTCACAAATCGAACAAACCGCCCGCCCGTCGCTCATCGTCGTGGTTTGGAACAACAAAGACGAGGGGGATCGCGAACGCAATGAGCAAAAGGCGGGGGCGAAACTTCCGCTCGCTCGTCCGCTTTCTCCTTTTTGTTTCGCGATCGATCGGCGCACAAAGGGCGGAATCGACGGCGGGCGAGCGGCCGCCCGTCTTCGCCACGCCGACTGATGGCTTTCGTGATACGCGGCGCGCGAACCCCCGCATCGAACGGCGGCAGGGCGGGCGGATGACCGCGAGCGAGCGAACGCGAAGAAGAGCGCCCGCGAACCCGCCGACGTCTCGAAGTCCACCGAACTCGAACGAAAACAAGTGGGTCGAACACCCCCTTCGAATTCGATCGATCGATCGGTGGAGCGCTTCGTTAACACCGGCGGCTCGTCTGTTCACCTCGCCGACCGGTCGAGTGCGCGGGGCAGACGGTCGACCTCGGTGGGCGGCTGGGGGGCGAGACGGCGGAATGATTGCGAGCGGCGAGAACAAACGAGCGAATCAAAACAAAAACAGAATTCGCGCACTGCCGAACAACGACGGCCCGCCCTCCCCTTCGATCATTTCTTCCGTTTACTGCCGCCCGCCGTCGCCGTCGCCTTCGACGTGTACCGTTTGGTTGGAGGCGGCGGAGTGCGCAACGGGCGGGCGGAAGACGGCGAGGAGGAGGCAGCGGCGTAATTGCGAGGTGCTTCCAGCGAACAAACTTCCGCGAATTCCGCCAACCATCAACGGGAGTTCATCGTCGTGCCCGCGTTCGCCGAACACGTGCCCGTTTTTTTCCGTCTTGCGAAACGAACGTTCGGGCGACGGACGACCTGCAAGCGATCACGATCTCGACGGTGCTCATTAGCCGCCGGTTGGTCTCGCGCCCGCTCCGCACCGTGTTTTGCGCGAATTTCCGTTCGAAAACAAGCCGGCGGAATGTCCGGTAGAAAAGAAGTGAACTCGCCGGTCGCCGGCGGCATCGGCCGAAAACAAGACGCCCCGATTGGACGAACAGCTCGACGTCACGAACCGAAGCGAGTGTAAAATGACGATCGAACGGCCGCAGAACGCCGAACGATCGAGCGGGCGGGCGTCAATCGAATCAATTACCGTCGATCAACGGCGGCCGGTCGCCGTGCAAACCGCCGAGTCCCAAAAAGGTTCATCGCGCGATCTCCGTTTGGTCGAGGCGGCGACACGTCCGAACAAATTCGAATGAAGACGCGCCGGAGCAGCGGGGGTCTTTTCGCACGTATTCTGCCCCAAAAGAACGGCGGTTCGACAACCCCGATTATCGCGCACGGAAGACGGCGGAATGCGGGCGGTTGGTTCTCGATTGATCGGCGAGACGGTCGACCGGGAGGAGTGACCACGAACGAGCTCGACGCAAACAAACAACCGCGAACGAAGAAGGAGGCTTCCGGAATGTGCGTGATTGTTGACAGCCGCGAGGTGTGAAGATCAGAGCGCGCGCGGCGATAAGGGACGAGCCAAAGAAGCCGGCGGGCGGGCGGGCGGCTCGGATCAGCGCGCACGAAAGGGACGCCCAAACTGGTTACTCGCCCGTTGCGACAAATGGGGGCGGCGGGCGATCCGAAGAATCCGAACGACGGGCGGGCGGGCGGACGGCGAAAGCAGCGGGGCAACCGACCCACGTGCGGCGAGCGGAAGACGATCACGAGCAAACGGCAACTCCTCGCAGCTCCCTCCTCTCCATTCTTCTTCCTTTTCTTGCGCCTCCGAACGATCTCTCCAACGCAAACAAACGGGCGACGGTCAACACAAAGCCGAAAGGAGTGGACGTCGAAATCTCGCGGCTGTTTGGCGTCTCGCTGATCAGAAATCACTCGAGAAATCTCCCGCTCACCCACTCCCGCAATCGGCGGAACGGAGAAGTCGGATGCCCGCCCCCCCTTTTCTTTTCGTAGGCAGCTGATCGGATGAACGCCGGACATCAAGGAAAGAGCATGCAGGGAAGAGAACACTTGCACTCGGAAACGAGCGGCATTCACGTGCCACCCGACCGCAATCAAACGACCGACCGCCTTCGTTCACTTCCGCCTTCCGTTCGGAGAACCTCGCAGACGGCGCCCGTCCGGACAATCGGCTCTCCTCGTTACACACTCGACGGTTGACCGCACGGCCCCAACCCGCACGTAGCGTGCGCAAAGCAGCGAAGTCGTAGCGGAAAGAAAGGAAGTTCGCGATCGAACACCAAGCCGCCCGCCCGCCTCCTCATTTCGCCGTCGCCCGCCGAAAGCAGTCGGGAATTCGAGAACAACAAACACGAAAAGAAGTTCAGAGTTCTCGTTGCAGCGAAAGGACGTCCGCGGAATGAAAGAATCTGTTTATTGACAAGCCCTAACTACCGACTACCACACGAAAACAAGCCCCTCGAACGGCCTCACTCCTTCTTCGGCCAATCCGGCCAGTAGTGGAAGCCGAATTCGTTCCAGAAGCTGCCGAACTCGCGGGAACTCCTCGTCGAGAATGTCCTGGATGGGCATTCTGAATGGAAGGTAGTAGCCGATGCCCAAGTGGCCGAACACCGTGAAGTCGGGCTGCAAGCGAGAGGATGAACGAATGGAATGAGTGTGAAGCGTACGGTCGTTGGCCGAACGCCCAACAGGAACTTCTTGTTGTCCAGAATGCGATCGACCGCCTCGACGTCCCGCCGGAGGATCTCGACGATCACGTCGCGCGAGTGGCGGCCGGTGCCCTCCGCGTTCAACCGCTTCACCGCCTGAACCAAACGAAGTGAACGGAGAAGCAACCGAAAAGGCTCACGTTGTCGGACACCTTCTTCGCGAAGTACGGGATGAGGAGCTTCGGGATCCACATGCCGCTCACGTTCGGATTCACCGTGTTCTTGGCGCCCTCGACGGAGCGGAAGTACGTGATCGGATAGTAGGAGGTGCCCTCCAGCATTCGGTCGACCGCCCGCGCGATTCCCTTCTGCTCGTCGTTCAGCCCCTCCTGCAAATCGAAGAGCAATCGAATGAGAAGGAAGCGGGAGACTCACGTCGATGTTGAAGTGCTTCTGCAGATGCCAGAGGATGATCTGCGAGTCGGCGATCTGCTTTCCGTTCAGCTCGACGAACGGCAGGCGGCCTTCCTTCGAGCGGTGGGTCCACGAGCCGATCGGCTGCAAACGCGAAGCGAGTGAGTGAGCGGTTGAAGGCAGAACGAACCTCGTATTTGATGTCGTTCGCCCGCAGGAAGGTCTCCAGCTTGAGGCAGAAGGGCGACATGTTCGGAATGGAGGGCGAACGCTTGAATTGGAACAAGTAGACGACATCCCGCTTCCAATTCGTCTTCTGCAGCTCCGGCGGCTTCAGCAGCGACGAGATGCTGGAAAGGCGCCTACGTTGAGCATCAAATTCAAGCAAGAAGCAAGAAACGAACCTCCGCTTGGTGACCAGACTCGCGACTCCCGCTCGGTGCATCTGAACCACGGCAAATAAAACGAATTAAAGAGCGACAGGCGTAAGATAAGTGCGTGTTCAGAAACACAAGTCAACTATCCACGAAAGCGAGCGACAAATGACGTGTTTATTGTCCTAATCACCGACTATCAACAACGAAACAAACAAGGAGCAAACGGACCGATCAACTCGCTTGATTCACGACCTCCGCCCGCTGCTTCTGCAGCTCGTACTCCTGCATGTTCTCCTTCTGCTTGATGGCATTCAGGCGATACTTCACGTTCACTTGTCGCCGTTCCCGCTGCCGGTGCTCGTCGTAGAGGACCAGGCCTGCAAACGAACGAAAGGAATGAAGGCCGGAAAGAGGAGGGGACTCACCGATGGTCAGGGCGGAGAAGATGCACGATCCGATGAACACTTGTCTGCCGCGTAGTTTGAGCTTCTTCTCGGGCATCAAAGGAGCGAGTTCACTTGCCTTTCCGGTCATCAAACAAACGGCCGGGAGTTCGATCCACAAATCGCTTCTTCGGGGCGGGCGGGACGCCAAACGAGCCGCCCGCTCGGGGTTTCCGCTCGAAAGCCGCCCCCGCTGCCCGCTTTGAACGGGGCGTCCGGGCGGCAGGGCGGGCGGGAGTTCGCCGTGAAGTTCGGCGGCGGACGCGTTCGTACAGAAGACGGGCGACGTGGTCGATTTTCCGCCTTTCTGCCGCCTTCCCGTTTTGCACGTGAATTTCGTGTGAATTTGCGGTAAAATCGTTGCCGCAAGGAAGGAAGTCGATAATTGACGCTAATTGGGGATTATTTCCGAGCATTCGTTTTGTCCCACCTGCAATTAGCGAGCAGCAAGAATCTCTGTTTCTGTTCGTGGTTTAGCTTTTTACAATCGCTTCTTCTCGATCGCCTCCCAGCCCGCTTCTTGGTGCGTCGAGAGCGCGGCGGCGAGTGTCATTCGCCGCTCCGTTCCACTCAGCCGCTCGCCCGATTGTTTGGTTTCCGAAGCGAACGGAGCGGCCGCTCCCCTCGGCGGCGCTCGAGAGTCGTGGTCAGCGGAGAGCGGGGATTATTTTCGGTCGATGGACGGGGATTTCTGCCGCGAGTTGGGCGGAGAGCCGGAAATCCATTTGTTGGGGTCGTTTTCCACGTGTTCCCTTCGGTTTGGCGCCCGCCTCGCCGTCCGGCGGCGCCCTTCTTTCCGCCGGCTTCCGCGAGTTCACCTTCCGCCCGCCCGCCCGGCGGCCGCTTCGCTTTTTGGGTCGCGGGATTCGGCGGCGGTCTTCTTCGCCCACCGCTCACTCCCGCTCGTTTCAGCCGCCGTCGAGATGGCCCTGCACGAGAAGTACAACGTCGTGAACGTGTTCGTCTCGGCCGTGACGCCCGAGAACGTCTCCCGGCAACAGCTGCTGGCGTGGGTCAACGACACGCTCCAGGTGAGTCCTCCTTCCGCTTCTTCTGCCTTCGTGTTCTGATGCCCGTCTTTCAGTCGAACCTCACGAAAATCGAGGAGATGAGCAACGGGGCCGCCTACTGCCTGATGACCGACCGCCTCTTCCCCGGCAGCGTCCCCTTGCGGAAGGTCAAGTGGAATCCCCGTTCGGACGTTCGTCTTCCCATCACGCGAACTGGCGTAATCTCCAGGACGTTTCAGATGGACTCCATCGCCAACTGGAAGGTCCTCCAGAACGCGTGGCACGAGCTGGGCATCAACAAGGTCCGGTTCCCCCTTCTTTTTTGCTTCGTTTATTCTCGTGGATTGCAGCCCGTTCAAGTCCAAGTCCTGATGAAGGGCAAATTCCAAGACAACTTCGAGTTCCTCCAGTGGTTCCGGCGCTTCTACGACAACAACAACGCGGGCTACGAGTACGATCCGGTGGCCGCGCGCAACAACGAGGTTCGTCCTCCTTCCCCTTCTTTTCATTCCGATTCACTCGATTGCAGCCCTTCCCGATCTCCGCCGCCTCGCGGACGTCGAAGCTGCCGGCCGCCAACCGCGTGGCGAATCCCGCCGCCGGCTCGCCGTTCGGCCGCCCCGCCGCCGACCAAAGCGGCCGCTCCCGCCGCGCCCCGAGCCGCCGCGACGACGCGCCAAACGTTGGGAGGCGTCGCCGCTCGTCGTACGTCCTCCTTCGATCCTCTTCGACCCACTCACTCGTCCTCCTTTCAGCCCAAACGACGACCGTCGCCCGATCGAAGGCCGAGTTGAGCGCCGAGGCGGAGGCCAAATACAAGAAGGAGATCTCCGAGCTGAAGGATCAAGTGAGTTCTTTCCGAACACTCCTCGAGCAATCCTCTCCCGCTTCAGGTGGCCACGTGGGAGAACTCGATCGGCGCCATCGAGAAGGAACGCGACTACTACTACCAAAGGCTGCATCGCGTGGAGCTCCTGTGCAACGAGCGCGGCAGCGGGCAGCAGATCTCCGTGGACGAGATCCTCGGCATTCTCTACCAGGAGGTAGGCGACGCTCGGTGCATTTACGCGGAGTTTCAGCGCTCCATTCGGCCTGAAAGTGTGCGCGAAAGCAACGGCGTCCCCTTGTCGATCGGCTAACGACTCGCTGCTTTCAGGAGGACGGCAGCGAGCTGCAGGAGTTCGAGGCCGTCGAGGAGGAGGTGCTCTCGGACAAGGGCGGCCTCCAGCAGTCGAACGCGACGATCGACCGCCTCTCCAACCCGGGCGACATCGAAGCCGCCCCGGCCGAGGCGACGCTCAACAACGCGCTCGTGGACACGCTGCACCTAGACGAGGGTTCGTTCTTCCGCTCATTCCTTCCATCTCGTTCGTGTTCAGACTCGAAGCACGCGGCCGAAGAGCCGGCGGAGAAGAACGGGAACGGGCTGAATCCAGACGATCAACCTGGACGAGGCGACGCCGCTCGACGGGACGTTCGTCAAGGAGACGCCCACGAAGGCCGCCGAGTCCACGCACCCGGTGGAGGGCGACGAGGTCGACCTGCTCGAGTCGTTGGGCACTCCGAAGGCCGCCGCCCACGCGAAGCCCGCGCCCGACGAGCAGGAGTCCTTTTAATCCGTCCATGTTGCTGTTCAGGAGTTCCCTAAATTATTCCTGCTTGTGTTCTTCGAGTAAACGCCCCCTCCTTCCCGCTTTTCGCCCGCAATCGATCGAGCAGCAATGAGCCCCGCATTTTCCCCTACCCTCTTGTCCAATACTTCACTTCCCTTCCCCAGCAGGATGCTCCGTCTACGCTGTGTGGTTACCTTTATGTCGTTTAACGAGGTATAAACAAGGATCACTTGGCTGGGCGGAAGACCCGACGGGCAAACGAGAAGGCGGAGAGGAGCACCGAGTGGGAGTGGAAGGAAGGAATGGGAGATCAGACGTAGAATTCTCGTTCCGGTTTCGTCAGCCGACCGCTTCGTTGGGGATCGAGCACGTACGAGGAGTGGTCGTGACGGCATCTCCACGTGCAGTAGCAAGTGAGGAAAGCAGCTGAGCAGGAGCATCGAGGCCTGAAGCAATCGAACGATTGTTGTTCGTGTCAAGCAAAGGGAACTCACGAGAATGATGATGTACGTGAACTGGGTCGCGTTCCGCAGCGATTCCAGCAGTGCCGCGAACATTTCCGTCCTTCAAGCAGTCGGCGTGAGTGGAGGGAAGGAGGAAACACGAGAATCCCCCGCCTTGTCCGACCTTCCGGCCGCGAGAGCGTGAACTAATTGACGCGCAAAGTGAGAGCGGAAGTCGAGAGTTCGGCCGCCCGCTTATTGAACGTCCTCCCTTCTTTCTCCCTTCCGCCCGTCCATCTGCCTTCTTCGGGGACGGAACGGGGCGAGCCGGGCGGGCGGGACGGCTGATACTTACATTGCGGGCGCTTGTCGGGCGGAATTCCGAAGAAAGCGGCGTTTTAATTGTGTCCACGGAGGGAAGAGCGCGGCCAAAGACGGCGGTCGTTTATTCGAGTTGATTGATGGCGGCCGCGAAGACGCCGAATTCCCGACTCGGCGCTCCGTTTGCCCCCCAATGGCATCACTCTCTCCCCTTGCTGCCCGCTTCCGAACAAACAAGAGGGCATTCTTTTGTTCCGAACAGTCCATTCTTCACGTGCAAAAGGACGTTCTCTCCGGCCCTTCATTACCGTCGAGAACAATCGAGCAACAGCCGGAGGAAAGCGGGAGCTTGTTGTCCGGCCGTTAGAAGTGGGCGGCCATTAGGCGTTGCAGAAAAAAGAAACGAAGCAACAACAGAAGAAGGCCAATTTGGAGCAATTCGGCTAATGGGGCGAACACGAGAAGATTCCTCCACCTTTAATTGTTTACGGGAATCCAGCAAAAGAAGGGAATCTTCGACCTCCTGCCTTCCGCCCTCGAAGGACCGATTCGACTTCGAGGGCGGCGGCTTTCGACCCAAAACTCGAGGGAAAATCGGGGGATGAGCGGGCGGCGTGTGAACACTTCCGTCGGGAATTCGCGGCCTCTTCGAACAGTTTCTCCGTCAAACACACAACTCTGCCGCTAAACGGGCATTCTTAGAGTCCGCGGTACGAATCACGAAAAGACGTGCGTCTTCGCTAATCGGCACTGCTTTGACGACCTCGGAGCAACTTCTCGTCGTTCCCAGCAAACAGAGCAGCTTGTGAGCTTTTCGTGCGCAGAGCTCTTGGAAAACACAAGCGCTCCGCAAACACGACTTCCGCCCCCTCCCGGCAACGTAAGCGGCTTGAACCGCCGCAATCCACGAGGCGGGAGCAGAGAAATAAACGTCGTTAGAAACCACGAGGTCCACTCGGACGCCGATTGTTTATTTCGTTGAATTCATCGCCAGCCACTCCCGTAAGCATTCTCGAAGTTTATTACGCACTTACGAAGGAAAAGAAAAGAGGGGAATGGCATCAGTGGGCGTCTTGAGATCGCGAAGTGGAGGGCTGGGCGGCCGCCTGCTCGAGTTCCACCTTGTTGCGCAGCTCCAGCGGCAGCTCGTCGTTCTCTTGTTAAAAATGAAGTCAAATATCTTATTGTTCGAGGATTAAAATAAACCTTTTGAGCAGCCCTGCACCGTCAAGTGGAACCAAATGCCGAACGCCGCCCCGCTGAAGCAGATCATCGCCACGCTGAAGGGCCAAATCGGCCCGAAAGTGCGTCTCCATGTCGGGCACACTGCAGAGAAGAGGGGTGATTGGAGGAGAGGAGTGGGCGGTGTACCTGACAAACGGCGAGAAGATCGTGTGCGTCCACTCGATGCCCAGCGACATGCTCGCGATCGAGCCCGCCGACCCGAAGAGCAGGAGGACGATCTCGATGTGCAGGAAGGTCAGTTGGGGGATCATCAGCTTCGGGTTCTCCAAGTGGATCCCGAACAGCTGAACGAGGAGGATGAGCGGTGAGGTGTGCGGACAGGGGAACGAACCATAACGCCGGTCGTGAGGCAGCCGACCACCAGCAGGAAGATCATGATGAGCAAGCGTCCACAATTCGGTCAGCCCGCGGTCCGAGTGCAGGTCTGAACACCCTCCGATTGATCGCCGATTGTTTCCTTCGTCCACTCACTCGCAAAAGCGAACACTCCGGCGGCCAGGCAGAAGATCTCGAGGAGGCCGGCGAGGATGGCGCCCTCTCGGTAGTGCAGGAGTTTGCACATCGGTGGGGCGAGGTAGAAATCGTCCTTCGGATCGAACCTGAACTTCTCCACCGGCGCCTTCTGCTCGCTCGGCTGTTCGGGGGCCAGACTCATCTGAAAGCACGAAGAAAGTGAATGAGAAGCGGTCCGTCTGCCGGAGATCAGAAGAAGTGAAAGGGATGTCAGTGGGTCGAGAAGCAACCCGCCGATCCAGTCGACCGCCAACCGGCTGCCGTTTGACCGCTCGAGGGATCGAAGCGGGCGGGCGGCAAATTGGACTCGAAAGGCGACGAGCGAAAGTCGCCGACGGAACGCGCCGACCGCGACGACCCGTTTTCTCCCGCCCGCCCGCCCTCTTCGCCCTCCCGACCCCCGACCCCCGCCTAAACGGGCGATTCGGCGATCTCGTCGCCGCGGGCGCCATTGGATTTCGCCGCCGGCGGGAGACGTGCGGGATCGAAAGGCGGCGATCGCCGTCGGGCGCGCCCTTCGGATCGCCCTTTCGCAATTGATCCGCTCGAATTTGAATTGAGGGAACGCTGCTTGCATCACGGCTTTCGGAGGAGCGATCCGCTCGAACGAACGAACGGAGAGCTCTCAACAGAAAGCACTCTTGAGGATCTCCGAGCACAAGAAGACGAACGACGAAAACAAGCTGGAGCATCCGCATTCCAACAATAAAACAATCAAACAAGCATTACAGTCATTCGTTTATTTCGTTATGCTTCGTATCCTCTTTGTAACGAGCGCTCAATCGACGCCTTTTCTTCTTTTGGACTCGCTCGTCGTGACGCATCCGATCGGCGGCTGACTCACGCGCTTCGAGCTCCGTTCCCCCCACTTGTTTGTCCTCCCGACCCCCGCCACTCACGAGTCGGCCGGCCGGGCGGAGCGAACGGACGAGTGCGGGGATTAACGGTCGGCGGATCCGCGCCACGTGCCCTCCACGCACTCCCGAGGTCAATCGTTTCGCCCGTTTCGATCGGAATCTCGTCGCCTTTTTGTTGCTTTTGGTCCAAAACAGTCGCCGTTTCGTAGTCGAGCCGGCGGCCTTCCGCCCGCCCTTTCCGCCGTGATTCACCGCCTCCGCTGGCCCGGCCGGGAATTCCTCGCTGATAAGCGGCGACGCGGACGGCAAGTGGCGCCAAGAAGCTGGGCGCCGCCGTTCGCGTGGAGGCGGAGGCCGTCGATCAATCCGGCCGGTCGCTCGGCGAGGTCGTCGTGATAGCGAGCGGGAGTGTTCCGCCGCTTGTTCCGATTGATTCCTGGTCGAAATTAAACACAACTCCCGACCGGCCGGCCGACTCGGCGGTTGCGCGACCGCAAACGAACGAGTTTGGACGCGATTTGCGGCGGCGGCAACCGGGCGGGAGTGTGCGCGTCCTTCACCCGACTCCCGACCGACAGCCGGCGGGTTCGAAACGACGCCGCGAGCGGAGCCGATCGGCCGCTTTCGTCCGCCACGCCGCCCGCCGGCGCTCGCCGTCCGCTCGCCCGCGTACAGGTCGCTCCCGCGGGCTCTTTTTGCTCTTCGTTCTTCCAGTTTCTGCTCGTGATTTCGCTTGTTTTGCGTTGATCGATCGAGAGAAGAGCCTTTCCACTTGTATTGTTGCAGTCTCCGGAATGTCCACGACCTCGGACTCGTCGCAGGAAGAAGCCGGCGGCTCGAAGAGTCCAGCGATCGCCCCGCAACGACCCGCGCCGCCCACTCCGCGCGTGAAGATCCCGCCGCCGCCCGAAGACGACCTCCCGCCTCCCTACGAGAAGGCCGCCTATCCGTTCGTTTCACCCCCTATTCGTTTGTGTTTGATTGCTGGAGTTCAGCTCCCGACACGCCCAATCCTCGAGCTTGCTGGCCGGCAGTCGGCCGACCGAACGGCCCACCAGTCAACCGCCGCCGCCGACCGCCACGAGCAACCGGAATCCGAATGTCGCGAATGCCGGTGAGTGGCCACTCGCTTCTTCTGTTTGACTACTCGCTAACCCCAATGTTTCTTTCGCGATAACCCCCGCTTCGACTAACCCATTGAGCGCTTCAGGAATCCGCAAGTACACGCGCCACCTGACCAAACGGAACCTCCTGATCGCCCTCTTCGCCCTCATCTTCCTCGTCGTTCTGATCACCCTTCTCGCCTACTTTCTGGGCGGAGATGACGAGTACTACGTGCCGCCGGGCGACTCGGAGTCCTCCTCTCATCCTTCGGACCGCAACAGCGTCCCGATGAAGATGGAGTGGCGGCTGCTCGGCGCCTTCAAAGAGATGGAGTGCGTACATCCGCGGGATCGCACTCGAACC
Organism: Aphelenchoides fujianensis; assembly: GCA_024699865.1. NCBI lineage: Eukaryota > Metazoa > Nematoda > Chromadorea > Rhabditida > Aphelenchoididae > Aphelenchoides > Aphelenchoides fujianensis. The sequence continues at coordinate 56,220 of JAMPIO010000166.1, read as the reverse complement.
TACCCCTGTTTCTTCAGACAGCGGATGTCCTTCGATGAGACCTCCGATGCGGTCATTCTCTCGAAGTATTTCCCCGAAGAACACGTGTTGAAAGCGGAGAAGCTGGTCGTTTCGAACCACCGAGAAGGATTCACGTACGCTTCTCTTTCTCCTTCTCCTTTGATTCTTGGTGTTTGATTTCAGCTACAGCACGCACAACGTCTCGGCGATCTACGCGGAGTGCTCGCGCTTCACGGACGACGTCATCTGTTGCTCGACTTCAGCCCATTCGCACTCGCACAAGACGGACTGCTTCTTGAATGTGGGCGGTGAGTTCTCTCTCTGTCTTTGCTGCTTGCATTGTGTGCTTCCAGACGAAGTCATCCACTCGGTGGCCACCCACTACGACTTCATGCAGAACGGCTGGCAGTCGCTGGCCGACGACGAGAAACTTCTCTTGATTTTCAACCGCCAACGACACGCCGTCCTCAATTTGCGGACGAAAAGGTGTGTTTGTGACCGCTTGTGTCCATTTCGTGCTCTCCGCTCTGCAGAATCCACTCGATCGAGGAGAACCGACTTCCGCAATCTTACCGCTCCGTGGCCTTCTTCTTTCCGATGGACAACGCGGTGGAGCTGGACGAATTGGGTGAGCGGAGGGCAGCCGTTTTTGCGGATGACGCCGCCCGAGAGCACACTCACGCGTCCCGCTTTCAGTCCGCAGCGGGGACGAATTCAAAATCTGCGAGTACAAACAAACGAACACGAACGACTACGCGCTGCAGGCGCCCGAGTGCCGAACGACGCCGTGAGTTCAAGGGAACAACCCGAGGATTCCAATTTGATTGCTTGCAGTTTCCACGTGGAGTACGAGCTGCCGAAAGTGAAGTTCTGCTCGAATCCGATGTACACGGCCGTCGTGCAGTACGGGCACCTCGCTGACGGGCAGGACATCACTTTCCGGGTCAAAGTCCGTTTCCTCTGTCCCTCACCACTCACCTCTCTGCTTCAGATCATCTTCAACGGGAAGAACGAGGTGTACAGTTCGCAAGAGTCCCTCCAAACGCCCTACGAGCAGCTCGTGATGGACTGCAACGACGAAACGCTCGAGATCTACGTGATGGGCGAGGCGGAGATCGCCGCCTTCAGCCTGCAGCTGCCCGACCTCCGGACGGAGCGCTTCATTCAGACGAGGCTCTAATGCGGGTTCTTCTCATCTAAGTAATCACTTCTTCCCTGTAGTCACTTCTTTCCACCTCATATTTGCCCTATTTAATCGCAAACACACGCTCTACTCATGGTATTCTCTTGCTGGTCACAAATAAACAACAGGAAACATGGCTCGTGTTTATGCCCGAATCAAAGCGGAGATCGACGGCCGGCGACGAGTGCTCATCCGAAGTCCGAGGGAGCAGCAGGAGGCGCATTCCGAAATCGACGAGTAGAAGCATCCGAAATTGCAACCGCACGAATCCCCCGGTCCTCTTTTCATGTACTCCTGAAGGAAACGAGTGAGCAAAATGTTTGATTGGCAAGAGAACTCACGAAAGAAGTCGCCGTTCTTCATCGCGAACGGAAACGAGTGGACGCCGACCGTCAGGAAGAGCAGGAGGACGAGAAGAAGGCGGAAGCTCGACGGAGAACTTCGAACAGCACAGGCGGCCGCGTTCTTCGTGCCCATTCCTAAACACGAACGATCAATTACGCAGAAAGCGAAACTACGTCTATGAGAATGCTCGGAAAGTACACGCAACACTTCTTCAGTCCCCGTCCAGACAATCAAATGACGTTCCAGCGGGCCGAAAGAAGCCGCCTGCCGAAAGGTCGAGGGGTCGAGTTTGCTTCGGTTCGACCAGCAGAAATCGGCGGTCTTCTTCGTCCGCCCTCCTTTTAAACGCCGTCCAGAAGCGGCCGAAGGTGGAAGACGAGCCGCCCGCCCGCCGGCAGAACGCGCGCGATTTCCGTCGACAAACTTCTTCTTTCGGTCTTCCCTCCTCGTTCTTCGGCTCGGACTTCACCTCCGGCTTCTCGTTTGTATCGAATTCGGTCGCCTTGCGAAAGAAATCGCGACTTTTCGATCCGGTTGACGTCTTTCGGTCGGCCGGCCCGTCGAGAGGATTCGGAGAGCCGCCCATTAGTCCGCAACAAACGGAAAGGAAGTTCGAAACGGGCGGGGCGCCGAATGACGCGCGCCGGGCGTGACATCAAGCGGCTTACGGTGGGTGGTCGATTGATCTCGTTTATCCGAACAGCAAACAAGTGGCAGTGGAGAAAGAAATCTCTGAGAAGTGAGGACCCGTTCGTCGAGGAGAAGCCGGAGATCACGCGTTGCACTGGAAGTCGACCGCTCGAAAGTCGTCGCCCTTCTCCCACCGCTCTCGATTGAAGCGGACCTGAAGCTTCAATTATCCGTTGTCTGTCCTTCTCCACTCACCTGTGGGGCCTCCAAGTAGGCCGTTCGATCCAACCGGAAAGTCCCCCGCTTCAAGTGTGTTCGGTTGAACATCCACTCGTGCCAGCAAACGAGCGCTCCAAAGTCCTTGGCCGGCAGCATTTTGTTCGCGAACAGGAACGGCGAGTTCATCAAAGGCAGCAGGTCCTCCATCCCGAAGATGCAAATGCGGTGCCGAAAGATCTTGCTGTGGCAGCGGGTCGACCGGTGCCAGAGGCTCAATCTGAACGACGAGGAGTGATTTGAAGGCAAGAGAACTGCCGACCTCGTGAAGGAGCCCACATCGATCCCCTTCTTCAAGCACTGCAGCGTGAATCCCCCGGGCATGTCCACCGCGTCGTGCGCGTTCAGAGGTGCTGAAGAGGAGCTCGTCCGTCCCGTACGTCTCCCACTCAAGGGCCTCCAGCAGCCGCTCGAGATTCAACTCGTGCAGCAGGAAGTCGACGGCTGCTCTCGAAAGCGACGTCTGCACGAGGCTTTTCGCGAACTGGAGAATCGGCGGTCGTTGGCGGTGAGGGCGCGTGTTCCTCGTTTCTAAACGGGCAGCGGTTGAAGCCGATTAAGTGGAGGTGCGGCTCACGGTTCTTGAACAGCCGCAGCGACTTGAACGACCAGTTGACGCCCGGCTGGATTCTCTTCTGCGGGGCGGCAATTGCGGAAACGTCGTTCGTTCCGTTCATCCACGTGAAGATTCGGACGAGCTCTTCGTTCGTTTTGATCTGAATGTCGTGGTTCTAAACAAAAGAAGAAAGCAATGAGTGGGCAGAAAGCTTTAACGTACTTGCAACAAAACCACGTACTTCCATTCGAAGCGGTCGAGTAGGCGGAGAGCTTCCATGAACGCGTAGTTCATGTTCTTCCCCGCGGAGTCCAAATCGAACGCCCGGCGGGCCACGAAGACGTTCGGGAAAGCAGGCGGCGAGCGCGTGAATGCGGGCGTTGAACGTCTTTGAAGCCTTCGAGTCCAGCACAAAGAAAGTAGGTGTTCTGCGGCGCGTAGTGGACGGCAAGCTCCGATTCGAGCAGGAGGTAGTCGCGGTAGACGACTCGAACGAAAGCGATCGGAAACTCGCGCTCTTCCGCGTGCAACGGCCGCTGCTCGAAGAAATTCCGCGCGTGGATCGAGCGGCAGTCGGTCGGCAGGTCGTCCGGCCACGGCGGGTCGCGGTACGTGAGGCGATTCTCCGCGTAGATTTGGGCCTCCTGTTGGTCGAACAAGCGGGCACAATCGAGGTGCTCCGTTCCCGGTGGGTCGTTTGAAGACGGGAGCTGGAGGTTCGTTGGTCGTCATCTCAAGCAGAACGTTCAATTAAGAGAGGTCTCGTTGGGTTAAAAGAGTGTCAACCGTCGACTTCTGTTGACGTCAAACGGCGAACAATCGAAAAACGAACGGGAATCAGCGGAAGCCGATCGATCGAGCGGATTAGTCGTGACGAAACAAGCGAGAGAAAGAAACGAACCGTTCGAGTGGTCGGGCGGCGGCGGGGCGGCCGGCGGGAGGACGAGGCGGTAGCGCAGGCGGTTCAGGAACGAGTGCGTGAACACGCCGAAGAGGACCACAAACACGATCGAGAGCCCCACGCCGCACTTCAGGGCCCACATGAACGCGATCTCCGCGCTCTCAGCCCGCCCCTCCAGTCGAGGGCGGCGAGCTCCCGAACATCAGCCGGTCGGAACATGAAATCGAGCAGTTCGAATCGATGAGCGGTTTATTCCACGAGTCAATCAAACGGGCAACAAAACGAGGCGGGCGGTCGGGAGTAAAGCCGAGAGAGCGGGCGACTTCCGCGGTGATCAGACGGGCGGGCGGAGTCGAACGAAACAAGTGGGAAAAAGGAAAAACAAACGAACAATGGGCGATAGATAAGTGACGATAATTATGCTTCGAAAGAAGAACCGGAAAGGCGGAGGGAGGCCGAACTGTACGGTAGTGAGAGCGGAGTGAGTGGAAGTTGAAAGAAGGAGAAGGCGGTTGGCAGCATCGAGAGAAAAGTGAGTAAAAAAGCGGAAAGAAGGCGCTCGATTGATCATCGGCCGCCCAATTAAACGAACAGAGGGGCGAGAAGAAAGCGGGCGCTGGCCGATCGGATGTTCCGGAGGGAAACGTGCGAGAAATCGGCGATAAAAAAGACGGCCGGTCGGGCGAGCGGGCGGATCGGAGCGGGCGGGAAGAAGCGGGAACAAGTGGCCGTCCTCCCCGTCGGCCGACCGGCCGGGCGGATCGGATGGACGGCGGCCGGGCGGGAAGCTCGGAGGTCATAAATCAGGCGGCCGAAATCTCCGCTTTTGGGAATTCGGCCGGCCGGTCACTCCGCTCGCCGCGCACTCCTTCCGAAAAGGAAACAAACGAGGAGAAGTCATTCGTTGATCGATGGCTGAAAGATCGAAAGGAGAGAGGAAACCCGATTGATTTCCGAGAAGATCTGAGCGAATTGAAACAAAGGCGGCGGGAATCGTTCATCACACTCCGCCCGCTTCTTCACGCCTCCACTCGCCGCTCGGCGGGCGTCTTCGCTGCGGGCCGGGCGGCGGGCGACACGGACGTCCGTCGGAACACTCGCTGCAGCCGTTCGATCAGCGCGAAGACGGCCGGAAGGACGACCAGCGAGTGAATCACACACAAGAAGATGCAGAGGCACATCACGTTCACGAAGACCTGGAAAACAATCGCGAGTGTAAAGGGCGGCGCGAAACGTCAGATCGATTAGCGTCTTTTTCAGCACGCCGTCGACCGCCTCGGGCAGAACTCACCTGTGCCATGTACAGCGGGACAAACAGGAGCGAGAGGACCACGAGGTTCGTGCTGATCGACGCCTGGATGGCGGGGAAGCCGACCGACGAGAGCGTCGAGATCAACCGCTCGCGGACCGAAGCGTTCGGGTTCTCGTAGCCTGCAAGCGATCTCCGGTCACTCCTCCCCCTTCGGCCTTCTGCCCACCGGCGGCGTGGAAGTGGAAGGCCACGTGGGCGGGGATGTCCACCGAGAAGCCGATGGAAATCACCAGAGTGGCCATGAAGATCGGGTCCATGCTCAGCCCCTCCCAGCAGAGTGTGCCCATCATTCCTGCAGGCAATCCACCGATCATCTCCAGCTCCTCCCCTTCCACTCACCGGTCATGATCGATGCGATGACCGCTGCGGACACGAGGACGGCGTACGTGTCGTACATGAACACGAAGCACACGAAAGTCATGCACACGAGCGTTGCGAGGGCGGATTGCCTGCAGAACAAGAGAGTAAATGGAAGGAAACTTCTTCATTGCGCTCACCACGCGTCCGTCGGCATGTTCTCGATCAGATCGAGGAAGATCCCCTCGTCGTGGTAGGCGCTCGCGTTGAACGTGGGGTAGCGGTCGATCACCCGCCGCCATCGCTGGAGCATTCGGGAGCGTTCGGCCCACTGCTTCAGGTGATCCCCGTGGTAGGTGGTTTGGAAGAAGAAGGACTCCAGACGAGTGTGATTGCTGCAAGAAAGAATGGAGTGATGAAGGGCAGCGGGCACTCACTCTTCCGTCCGCAGCTTCAGGAATCCCTTCCAGTAGTCGTACTCCGGCCAGCCCAGGAAGTAAGGGAGGTCGTCCGCATCGAAGTGCGGATTGTCGAGGTCCAGCCGGGCGAGAGAAGAGGCAGCCGGTTGGCCGAAGGGCGCCTTCAGTCGTCGTTTCCTCCGCAGGTTCCTCCTCCTCTTCCCCGAGTCCGCCTTCTCGTTCGAAGGGCAGGAAGTCGTTCAGGAAGAGGACGGTGGATTGCGGGCCCCAGCTCTCGGGGAAGGACTCCAGCTCGGCCACCATTCGGTAGAATTCTTTCAGCCGTTGGGGGTCGTTCAGGTCGCCCGGATTGTTCACAAAGATCATCGCCACCGTGTAGTGCGGGAGAATTTTGTTCTCGCGGCGGTAGTCGATCTGAAGGCACGATTGAGGGCCGTCCACTCGAACCGAACGAACCTCCAAGAGGGGCCGAGTCGGCGGCGAACATCTTCTTCGTCGTCAGGTTCACTTCGAACTTCGTGACCCACTGGAAAGAAGAAAACCGATTGGCAAGTGGGCGGAGAGAACTCACGTAGATCGAGTGAACGATAAAGGCGAGCCACAGAGACGCAAACGAACGAGGCGACCAGCGTGTTCGTGATCCAATCGACGTAGCTCAGGACGAAACGCTCGAATCGGTGCTTCACTCCGTTGTGGAACTTCTCGGACGGCTGAACAGAACGGAGCGGCTCTTTAGTTGAGCGAAGCGAAGAGAGCGAACCTGGCAGCAGAAGGTCCTTCGCGGGACGGCCGTCAGCCTTCTCGGCTGCTCTTTGAGGTGGGACTCGCCGATCGGAATGGAGAGCTTGTACTTCGGCTGTTGCGCTTCCAACGCCTCGTGCTCCATCTCCCACTTGCCCACGATCGCCATGACGGCCGAGTAGAAGCTGATTTGGTAGATGAAGTCGATGAAGATGGACACCTGAAGGAACGATAAGACTCTGAAGTTTGCACAAAGGAGAAGTACGCACCATGTTGCCTGAAATAACCCTTTGTGTGGATTGGATTGGGCGAAAAGAAACCCACCGACGCAAAGCAGAGTGACCTCCGGCGAGCCCGTAAAGGAACCCACACCGTCGGCGAGGATGTTCGTGAGCGCGGAGATCGCAATTGCGGGGCCCGTGTCCACGAGCACCAACGAAAGGCGGTGGGCGACCGAGTCCTCGCTGCTCGGGTTCTCGCGCATGTCCTTCGAGATGCGCTGCCACGCGTGGATCATCAGGTACGCGTCCTGAACAGCCACTCGTTCACCTGATCCCTTCGTTTCCAAAACTCACATCCACTCCGATGGCGAGGACGAGGAAGGGAGTGACGGCGAGAATGGAGCTGAACACAAACGGTCAATCAGCCCTTCATTCCACTTCGTTTCCTCACCCGAATCGAACGCCCGCAAAGAACATCAATCCCAAAGCAGTGCCGGAGGCCATGAACGGGCAGCAGCAGGCCAGAAGAGCGAGAATGATCTAAAAGGACCATAATAAGCGTGCTCTCCTCTTTTTGGTTGAACCGCACCTTGTGGTAGCTGACTTGTTGGAAGTAGATGGCCGAGAGCATCACCGTCGACGAGGAGATGATCGCCATGATCACGAAGCCGATCACCAAGAAGGGCAGCATCGTGAGGCCCGCGCGCACGATCTCCGCCTCCACGTACGTCGTCGAGATCGTCATGAGCTTCAGGTTCTTGCTGTGATACTTTCTGAACGAAGGAGAGGTAGTGGAAGAAGAGGTGTGTTCCACTCACTGCTCGAAAAAGTGCGAAATGTCCATCTCGTACGTTTTGATCTGCTCGGGCGTCCAGTCGCCCACCCGCCCCGACTTGTAGATGAGGGCGAGCATCTCCGCACTCTGGAGATTGGTGATCGCGGGCTCGCCGGCCTCGTCGACCGTCGAGTTGCGGAAGTGGACGCCGTAGATGTTCAGCTGGACGTTGATCTTCACGCCGTAGAGGTCGATCTGCGGGTAGTCCAGTTGGATGCGGTCGTTCAGCGGGAGGTTGGCGCCTGCGTTGTTGCATTTGGACTTGGAAGCCGCTCTGCAAGCGATCGTTGTTGTTTGAACGTTCACTCCTTCGCGATTGTTTATTTCCGACTGCGCGTTCGATGCTCGACCGAAAAGACCGAGCGGTCGCCGGAATGCAGGGGCGTTGGGTTCTTTTCGCCCGCCAACTGACGTCAAACCGTTGGGCGAAAGGCGGGCGAGCGGGCGGGTGATCTCGAATGGAACTCACGTAGAAACTGCGGAGCGGATCGTTCAGTTTGCAGTAGTTCGTGCAGAACTCGTCGAAGGACTCGTTCCTCTTCCGTTGGTGGTTGAAGATCGTGAAGTTCTTGCGCACGATGTCGTCGATCTGTGAGCAAGTGAGCAGAAAGAAGGGCGGAAGGGAGGACTCACGCGGACCATCTCCTCCAAATCGTCCAGCCGGAGGATGTTGCCGCCATCCCACCGCTCCGCGAGCACCATGACGGCGATCCCCACGCCGTTCTGATCGAAGAACTGATTGTGGACGTCGAGTTCGCCGGAGTGGATCTCGCTCCGTACGGCGTGTAGCCAGTGATGTCGTTCTTCTGCCTGCAGTGCAACGAGAAATGAAGAGACGAGCGTCCACTTACGGCGTGGTGAAGATCTTCACGGTGCAGATGGCGGTCAGCAGCGAGCACACGACGATCACCGCGATCACGTTGTTCACGATGAAGTACGCCCATCGTTTGTAGGCTGCAAGCGAAGAATGAACAACCAAATGGATGATTGAGAGCTCACCGGAATGCACCACGCGAATCAACTTCGTTTCACTCCCGATCGAGGAGACGACGGAGCCTGCAAACGAGGGGCGGGAGTCCGCAGTGATCGAAAGTCGGCGGGACTCACCGGCCGAGGCGCTCTCGCCGTCCACCGCCGCGTTCTTGGCGCCCATCAGCCGGTCGGTGGTCCAAGTGAGAAGGAAGGAAGAGGGGTGGAAGGAAGGACCGATCTGAAACACAGGTGCTTCACAATCAGGCTCGAAGCACCCGGGAACACGCCGCGCACACTCGAATCGCCGCCCAAACTACGCGCCGAGCGGGCAGAAGAAACGAGAGAAGAGGCCCCGAGTTTTGATCATTGGACGCCCGCTTCTTCGCGTTTCCATCGACGAATTCCTTCGCGAACGGGCGGCGGAGGAAAACAAGTCGGAGGAAAAGGCGGGAAAGTGCGGGCGGTGTTATTGCCCGCCGCCGCCGCTCCTCCGTGCTTTCGGGATGCCAATTCCACCTTTCGAAACGCCGCGCGCGCGAAACGGCGGGAGTTCCGTCGGGAAGACGCGAGCAATTCGTACAGTTGGGCGTGTGTTCTTCCAACCCACCCACCCACACTGTTCACGATCAATGGAAGCAGAAGAGAGAAGGCCCCAACGAGGAACAAAAGAAGCCGAACGGCGGCGTTCTCTGTTCTCCCGATGACCCCGAACGGCGGGCGGGCGTTTCTCGTTCGAGTTCGGCGGGCTTTCGACGAAATTCGCGCGTTGAAGGAAGCCGTCGGGAGTCGCCGAACGCACTCGCCGCTCCCACGGCGGCGGTCAACTTCGAGGAACAAAGAAGTTCGACCGGCAACCACCAGCGAGCAGCCGCCCGAAGCGATCGAAAGAAGACGCCGAGATGAACGCAACGGTTATGGAATTCGCGCGTCCAAACCGTTCCGTCGGGCGGGCGGAAGCAAACTGGTCGATCGGCCGGCGCGCGAATTGCGGCGAGGTTTCCGGTTGGCGGGCGAACGCGCCATTTTTGCCGCCGACCGCCGTGATTCCAGCGGGCGTCGTGCAACGTCGTTTATCACGGCGCACGACGAACGACGGGCGGGCAGGTCCCGGTGCAAGGGGTTTGTTACGAACCGTTTAACCTCGCCGGCTGCCCAACTTCTCGCCTCTTTCTTCACCACCTTCCGGCCGTCACCCACAAGCCGCCCACTTTCGAGCCGCCGCCCCGATCCACCTGCACGTTCCTGCGCGATGAGTCGTCGGAATTCTGGTTGGATTCCTCTGCAAACAAGCGGCCGTCCATCGGCTTCGTTTTGATTTCCTGCTTGTTCAACGATTCGGAACGGCCGGCGGAAGGGCGGGCGGCGTCCTTGAATCGCCGCTTCGCCGCCCACCGCCAACGTCACCGCGCCCTTCCATCGGGTTTCAACCTGCCGCGATGATCGCCAATTGATCAGAAATCACTCGTCGGTTGGATGGCCGCGGGCGACGCGCAGACAACAATCGCCGCCGCTTCCAGACCGCCGAACACGAACAACGTGGCCGGCCGGCGGGCGGGCGGGCGGGTTGTAAATTCGAGGCCGAACCGCCCCTCCGAGTTGCGGTCGGAAGCGCCATTGTCTTCGCGCCGATCGCCCGCCCCGTTTCGATCGACCTTGAAGCTGGGCGGCGGGCGGCCGTTGGAGCAAGCGGGCGGTTTGGAAATTGAAGCCGCGTCTCGGCGGTCGCCCACTCGGGATGCTGCTCCGGAAAAGACGGCAGACGAAAACACTCCACGACCAAAACAATCAGGACGCGAGTGGAGGAGTTCGAACTTCGCGAATTGCTCCCAAAGTTCCCGTCTTCCAGTTGCACCCAAGACGGCCGGCGGGCGGGCGTGGAAGAAACAAATAAAAACAGGAGCACAAAAGGGAGGGTTTTTACTCACGGTCGGAAGGGCCGGTAAAGACGCGCGCATTCCTACGATCACCTGCACGCTCCATCGGGTGCGCGAGGATCAAAATAGAAACGAAAACTCTCGACTCGCAATCACGACCCCCAAGCTTTTTCCACCGTGTTTTCGAAAGAGTTCGGGAACGACACCCTTCCCGTCGAGCTCGACGATCGTTCCCGAGAGATGAAAGTAAAAACAAACCGAAGGAGTTCCGGAAGGGAACAAACGAGAGCAACCGGCTGGAGTCCCCTCGACAGTCGTGGCTCGACGTTCCGTTTGACCGCTGCGTGGGCGGCCGACCTCCACGATTCGTTTCTTTTTGTTTCTTGAATTCGACGGTCGTCCCCGTCTGCGTGATCGCGCGTTCGCATCGCCTGCGGGCATTCGGCGCCTCTGCTTTCGATTTCAACGTTTCAACCGCCCGCCGACCGCCATTCTTCGAACGTCACGCAATTGTTGCAAAGAAACGAAACAAGTAAGCAGAAACGTAACGAATTTCTAATGCAAGGAAGGTGCTTTCGATCTCGCCTTTCGGTCTTCTGCTCGACCCAAATCTCCGCACGCGGCAACCGGATTCTCGCCGGGCGGCCGTCGAGACCTTCGAATTTGGCGGCCGCCCGCTTCGACTAAGGCGACCGGAAAGTCGCTCACTTCTTTTTCTCGGCACTTTGCGATGCTGCCGATCGGCGTCCAGCGAGCGCGCTTTTCTTCGTCCTTCCTGCTGCCCGTCGGGCAATCCGGCCGCTGGAAGCGCGCCGAGCAGCCGCCCACGAACCTCTTCGGGCTGCCCGACCCCTTCCGCGCGCTCCAGCTCCAGAATCCGTTCGAGTTGAAGCCGCCGCCCACCCTCCCGCCGGCGTTCACGTTCGCCCCGCTGCCCACGCTGCCGCCACTCCCCGACCCGCTGAAGATGGGCGACGTCCTCATGGTTCGTTCCCCTCACCTCGCCTTCTTCCCCTCAACTGTTGGCGGTTGCAGGATCAAAGCGACGTGCACAAACGCCTCCACCGCCTCTCCAACTCGCCGAACCTCTCGCCCTCGCCGCTCACGGACATGTTCAAGGCACACGATGCGGGCAGCAAAGAAGGTCCGTCCACCTCCTCTTTCATTCCCACTTCCATTGTCTTATCGCTTTGCAGGCGGCAAGACGCCGTTCCTGTTCCACGTTGCGCAGGATTTCTTAGGCGCGGTCGTAAACTTCCTGTTTCAGTACACGGTTTAAGCAGAGAGGAGCTCGAGCGACGAGTGTGTTTATTTGTGTGATAACTGGAGATTAAAGAACGAGACCAGTGGAACGAGAACGAATTGCGGATAGAAATCCCGAGGTCATTATGGAAAAGAAAACAGAGATCGCGAGAGTAGCGACAAAAAAGGACAATAGCGGTGGGGAGATTGATTAGACGGTCGACTGTTCGAACGGCGGGATTCCGGCGGCCTCTTCGGCGGCGAGCAGGCGGCAGTAGGCGGCGTTCACGAGGACGAAGAGCTCCTCGTCGAGCACCTCTCGAAGTGGCTGGTCGGGGCACGCGGCGAGGTCGGCAGCGGGAGTCGACGGGGGACGGCGGCTGGCTGTCGGCCATCACGCGCACGAGCTCCCGCTCGATCCCCTTCCAGTGGCTCTCGTCTTCGGCCTCCGTCCGGGCGGTCGGCGGCGGCCCCCCTTCGATTTGGTCCACGGAGAGCACCTGGGCGACCGCCGACGGCTGCTCGGCCCCCTCGGACGGTCGGCGCGGACGGGCGGTTTGATCCAACTGCGCACGAGGGCCAGCATCTTCCGATCCAGCTGGACCTGCGGCACACGAGCGGGCGGCTCTTCGTTCTGGCCGAAGAGCGGCGGGGCGGACTCGTAGCCGAGCGGGAGGAGCGGCGGGGGCATCGAGGGCGGGCGGTAGTCGCTCCTGTCGAAGTTGTAGTCTGAAACAAACAAGAGCGATTGCGAGAGGGAGGGACTATCGATCGGAACTCACAGCTCCCGTACCCGCTCGACCGATCGTCCTCCTTCTGCTCCTCTTTGTAGAGGGTGGAGACTCGGATGGCTTCGCAGACCTCGTCCGTGATCTCGCTCGTGTCCAGCACCTTCAGCACGTACTCGTTGCGCACGACGATGCGGGGGAAGAGGCGGAGGAGTCCGTAGATGCTCCGGAGGCCGAGCGGAATGATCACGTCGTCCCGCAGTTCCTGCGACCAGTCCTCGCTGAAAGAAAGCACTGATATAGAAGGAATATGAGGTGGAAACCGACCGGTAGTCGTCGTAGAGTTGCCGCCATCGAGCACGGCTTGCCGCCCGTATCGGCCATCGAAGTGAGGATCGTGGAAACGACTTGGCGCTCGATTTTGGCCAGGAAGGCCGCCCGCTTCTCCTCGTTCCTGCAGCCAGTCGGCCATCTCCTGCAAACACGCGAGAAATCTTGATCAAATCGGCTAGAAGGAAAACAAACCGAAAGCAAAGAGCGAAGAGTAAATCGCCTGCCCGCCGACGAGAAGAAGAGCGGGCGAAAGCGGCGAGTCCGGCGGTTGCGGCCGGCGAGATCGCGGCGGGAGTCGCCGTTCGTTCAGGGCGGGCCGCCGATCTGCAGCGCCGTTCGCCCGCGAGACTGCCGGGCGGCCCCGACACGCAACAGCGGTTGGCTTTTTGATTCGAATTTGAGAGGTTTGGTCCATTTGCCCTATGAGCAGCGAGCAGATTCCTGATTGTTTGACAGAAGAAGACGTGATTTTACTCTTCCGTTCTTCCATGCTCTCTGTCCTATTGACCTGTCAAAGATTGCCGTGCTCGAGGCATTCCTCAACGCAAATGGCGGCTGATTGTTGAGCAAAGAGCGGAGAACGTTCGTTTTGTTCCTCCGTTCGTTTCGTCGTTCCTTCAATTGGCGGCCGAAGCGAATTTCCGTTTCGTTTCGCGGGAATTTCGTTAAGAGCGGGCGGGCAGACGGCGGCCGGGCGGGCGGAACGGAGACGAGCGACCGAAAGATTGCAAAGTGGGGTGAACTGGAGGATCCTTCGGCCGGCGACCTTCCGACCGAATTGGCCGTCCGGCCGGCCGGCAAAGCGGATTACGGCCGTCGTCCTCGTTCTTGATTTCTGCCCCGTTTCCGGTCGTCCTCCCCCCAACGGCCGTCGTTCCCAGTCGGCCAGGGAAGTCGTGTGTTTTGCGCGTTGCCGAGATGCGCGCTCGGTGTGACGCGCGTGACGTCGGCCGGCCGGTCGTTCGGGCGCTTCATCCGCGAAACAATCGCCGCCATTTGCATTCGGGCGGGTGCTGGAGTTCGATGGCAACGGGCGGAAATAGACGCCGCTCGGAAGTTCTGCTCTGCACTCGACAAACACGCGCACATCTTCGGGACTTCTCGAGTGCGGCAGGTGGGCGTCACGTGCGGGCCGGCTTGTTTACACGCGCGAACTCGGCCCGTTCGCCCGCTCTTTCCCGGCACTCTCAACGGTTCGCGGGCTCTTTTGCCGGCTGATCGCAAGCCGGGTGATCGCCTCGAATTACCGCCCGCTCGTGGGAGCGGCGAGTGATCGGCGGCCCGCCGCCCAACGGAAAGCAACCCGAAAAGGAGTGCGGAGTGCGTGGTCGCCCGCCCGCTCGCCGCTTCCTTTCGCTCGGCGTCCGCCCGACTGCGGCCATCCCGACGGACGAAAATCGAGCGGCTTTTGTGTTTGCGACGATTTCCGCGGCCGTTTTCTCCGATCTTCGACGAGCGAATGCACGAATTTCGGGGGATGTTTGGCGTTCGAATGCTCCCGCTTATCATCCGCCCGGCTCATCCCCGGCGGGCGTCGTCGCGGCGTGCGGATTTGCATGCGGGAGTGTGCGGGCGGCGGCCTCCACCCTCACCGGACGGCCTTGAACTGCGGGGATCAACGGGCACGCGTTCCGCTTCCTCGACAAACTCCCGTGTTTCCCGCACGTCCCTACTCGGCTTTCATTCGGGGCAGACGTCTGGCCTCCCCGCTCCTTTCTTTCTGCTGCTGCTCTTTGATCGCGAAAGAAACGTTCGTCGCCCGCCCAAACGGCCATGTCTTCTCGTCCTTCTTTTTCATTTCCGTTCTTTCTGCTGCTGGAATCCGTCGGATTGCTCTCCGATTTGTCCCGAACGAACACGAACTCCTGTGCAGAAGCAGCAGAAGTGATTAGTCGGCAGTTGAATGTTTCTGATGGCTGCCGCTTGACGTCGTCGGCCTGTTTACTCGGCGGGACGAATTCATTACGCGCAAGCCGCCCTCGCCGCCCCAAATGAAATCCGCGGCCGAGAAGGTGGAGAGGGCGGTTTTTTGGACTATTGGCTTCATTCCTCCGGCCGCCACACCCGACTGCTGACTTCTACGCGGTTCTTTCCGCCCTCCTTCGCTTTCTCCGCTCTTTTTGCACCGCTTTGCGCTCTTTTGCGCGATTAATTGACGCCATAGAGGAGGAAAGCGGCATTGTTCTCACTTCAAGGAATTCCTCCGTGTTTCTATCGCGCGTTTTGATTTCCGCTCGCTCTCCCGAGAGTGTAAAAAATAAGAAGAGGGACGATCGCCCGCACACTCCGCAATGATCGACGACTTTGCCGCCCTTCGCCCGCGTCTCCTTTCTTATCATTTCGTTCTGCTCGGCGGCTACTCGCTTCCCCGCTCCGCTTTGTTTACGTCGATTGGGAGGCACGCGCAGTCTTTCGTCAAGGGAAGATTGTTGATCGTTCGGGTCGTCCACGAAGGTCGTTCCCTTCTTTTCGCTTTGGGTTCGGTTTCCCCTGCGCACTAATCGGATTTCCTTCTTTCCTTTCGGCCCACCGAACGGCGTGTGTTCGTCGGCATCCGCCCGCCCCGAACGGGCCGATCGGCGTCGAATGACCGCCGGAGGGCCGCTTTCGTCACACGCCGTCTGCGGCCACCGACGAGACGGGGAGCGAGGGGGACGCGCCCTTGACTTCCTTCATTCCCCCTTTTTGCGGCTTCCATTGTACGTACATGTTCCTCATTATTCCCGCCCTCCTCGCCGCCCGCCGACATTCCGCCCGCTGCAGCCGACCGGCCGAAATAAACGTCCACTTTGCGGCTTCCGTTGCAAACTGACCCCCCGTTTGCTGGTGGACGAGTGACGTGAAGCGAACGTGTTGGACAGCCGGTCGAGGAATTCCGAGCATTCCAGTGCTAATTCGGGACTCTGGCGGGATTTGCAACATCCTCCTTTGGGCGGCCTTCTTTCGTACCTGCTCATTTGTCCCGTTGGGCGGCGATTCGTGACGTTCGCCGCCCGAAAGACGCCCTAATGCGGGCATTTAGGGCCGCCGGGCGGGGGGCGGCGGGACAAAAGAGAGCGCGAATTACCGAGTTTCTTCTGCTTTCCAACTTGAGGCCGGGCGGAAGGGGAACTCGCCGACCGGCCGCCTTCTTCGTGCGCAATTTAATTCTCATCCGTCGCGGATTTACGCCGCCGGTCCGCCTGCTTGTCGCACGTTGGAGGACGGCCAACGTTCTGCGGGCGCCCGCCGACGACCTCCGCCCGGCCGGCCGTCCGTCCGCTTCAATCGGCTAACGAGCGACGAGTGCGGGGATTTGGGGCGGATTGGTTTGATTTCGGCCGCCGACGACGCCCCCCGCCGTCCTCCTTCCCGCTTCCTCCTCTTCTTCCTTCCTCGCCGTAATTCACTTCGTTTGTTTTCGGTCATTCGGTTCGCCCTCTGCGAATTGTACTCCTGAACGGGCGGCCGCCGTCTTCCGCACGATCCCGCTCGTAAAAGGGCCGCGATTCGCGTCAGCAGCGATGTCGGCGGCCGTTTTTATCACTTCCGAATTGTACGCACAAGCGGTCCTCTTCTTGGGCGTCCGCGTTCGTTTGTTTGTTCTCGCAATTGGAAGCGGTCAGAAGTCGGGTGTTTGTTCTGATCGCGAGAAGTGCGAATTCCGTCGATTTCTGCTCCGTTTTGGCCGTGAACTTCCCTCGCCTTTGTCGTCCTCCACTGACCACTTTCTGTTTCAGCTTCCCTTCTCGCCTGCAGTTGCATGGCATGCGCGGCGAGGCACGATGATCCGCTACTCCCCCTTCCCGCCTTCTTCAAGGGCGGGCCATTTTTTTTTTCTGCGGGCTGTCCAACTGATTTGGCAAGCCCTATTCTTTTTGCCATCGCCATTCAGTTGGGTCCTTGACCCTGATTTCCCAGGTTCTTCTTCTTCTCGGGCTACTGGCATGCTTCGCCCGATCAAAAGTTCTGGCAGCTCTCGGCCGCCATCCTGCCGACCGCCTACAAAATGTTCAACGACACGCTCGTCAAGGGAGAGCCCAAGGATTTCGTTTGGACCTCGAGAGAACACGACCAACTGGAATTAGTGAGTCCTCTTCGACCGCCTTCCTTCACTCCTTTCGTCCTTGCAGTACACGTACAAACTGACCGTCATGTGGCTGATCTGCACGATCACCATCCTCTTCTCCATGCTCTGCGTCGTCCCGCAGTTCTGCACACTCGAGCAGCCGGACGGGAGCGAACTGACCATTGTGAGTGCCTTCCCGCAACGAATCCACTCATCCCTCTCTGCTTGCAGTGCGTGAAGAAGAAACGAGTCGGCTACCTGATGGCCCCGCCGCTGCTCCTCATGATCGCCATCTGCGGCGCCTGTTTGGTGTGGCAGTGGTGAGTGATCGATTGATGCCGTGCCCTCGTCTAATCAACTGCTTGCAGGTGGAGTGTGCAGGACGACTACGCGCTCTTTATGTCCCTCTTCCAACGGAGTCAGAAGGAGGAGGTCTTCCTCTCCGAACTTGAAGCCAAACTCCTCTGCGAATCCGATGATGACAAAGAGGGGGTGGGCACTTCCTGGGTGTGTCGTGCTCGTTTGTTCTTTCGCTCCCGTCTGTCCACCACTTTCTTGTCCCCTGCACGTTGTGCTCGTTGTTGGAGTGTGTGGATGGATGGATTGGCATCTGCCCAGCTCGCTCTCGATCGACCCCTCACTCCCTCTCTATTTCAGCGCTGCGACAGGATGATCGACCGCTCGATGCTGAACCGGAGCTGGATGGACCCGATGCTGATCAGCTTCTTCGTGCTCCACTTCTTCATGTTCGCCGGGTTCGGCTTCGTCAATCGAGGTGAGTGGACGGCCGAGAGGTCTTCTGACCATCCTCGCCCCATTTGCAGAGTTCGAGGCCTGCGACTCGCCGCCCGAGAAGCTCGTGGTCGAGGCGAACGGAAAGCCGGCGGTCGAGAGCGAGAACCTCATTTGAACTCGCGCTCTCTCCTTCCATTAGGTTTGCTCATTTCTTTGTTTGGAGTTGTTAGGAGGATTCCCTTCGAATTCTCTCCTCTTTCCATTGGACACACAACTTGTTACCTCCTTTTGCTTTCGATTTCTATTTGTTCCGATGGCCGCTCGATTGGGCGGCTTCTACGTACGGTTCTCCTCGTTCCTCTTCGTTCCGCCCGAACTGTGCGGGTCGGGCGGCTTCGTCGTCTTTCCTCTCCGATTGTTGGGTATCCGCTCCTCTCCGCACTCATCACTTATTTCGCTGGAGACGAGCAGAACCGAGGATCCTGCCGATCTTCCCCCAAGTGACCACGAATGCCTTAGTTCCTCCTTTCGTTTGTTCCTCCTTCTTTGTTGTTTCTTATTCTTCCCACTCTTGCCGGTATTTCGCGTATTTTGGTTGATGCAGAGGTCAATAAATGTTTATCCACAACTCTTACCGGCGGCATCTGTGGGCGTCTGCCGCTATCTGATCGAGCGACAAGGCGGGTGGGCGAATTCGGGTTTGTCGCACAGGTCTCGATGTTGCCTCGACAACACAAGGGCGGAAGAAAGCGAGCGCTTGTTTATTCGATCCGCCCGGCGGATTATCCGCGCGATCTTCTCGCAACAATCGAGTCGAAGGTCGAGATCGAATGTCGAGAGCGGAACAATCGGGCACTGCGGCCTAATTAGACCGATCGTCCGTTATTTACAGCCCCGAAATCGTTTGGTTGGCAACGGGCGAGGGGCTCGCCGCGTGACCTTTCGATGGACGGGGCGGCGGCCACTCGGCGGCCGGTCGGTTGACCAGTCGACAACGGAGAGGAGGAAGGCGGCTTTCCGAAGTGCCCGATCGCTTTTCCGTCAGCTCTTCGCTTCTTGGAATCGATCCCCGCTTTTCCGAAAACGGGCGTGCCGCCTTCGTTTTACAGCCGCCGATCAGCGAAAGCGGAAGAGTCGATTCTCCCGTCTTACCTCCCTTCCCCCCATTCGGTCTGCCGTCTGCCCGTCCCTCTTCGGAGTGCACAGCTGCAACAGGGGTCCTGGGAACGCAACGCCGTCCCGCAACGAAAAGAAAAGCGGGCCGCCCGCAGAAATTTCCTTTCGCCCGCCAAACGCGGCCGCTCGTAAGTGCGCCGTTCGCCTTCTCTTTTGCCCCGATCACCCGCCCGCCGTCCCCGAAAGGCAGCCGGCCGCCGCTCTAGTCTCCCGCGCTTGCCTGCTGGGCGCCACTTATGATCCTTGCTTCGTGTAAATGAGGGGCTGGGTGGACGTTTAGTTGGGTGCCCAGGCTCCAGAGCGAGGAAAGATCATTTCCCTTCTCCTTCCTGCCTACCTCTCCCTCTCCAATCGGCGCCCAACAAAGAACCCATTTGCTTTGCGCGTTGTTTTCCTACCAAATGCCGTTGTTTTGCTCGTCGAACGGGGGCGGCGGCGGCCCGATCATTAGCGACCGGCCACCACCTCCCGTCCATTCCGCCGCTCGCTTCGCTTTGCGGTCGGCCGCCGAAGGAAGACGGCCGCTTTGATCTCCGCTCTCCGCACTCCCGTTTGTTGATCGAACCTTCTGCTTTCAGGGTTCGCTCCGTAGAAGATGAACAACCTGCACGCGATCATCCGATCGGCGGTGAACGCCTTCATGGGCTACCGCACTCACCACAACGTGCGTGGAGGTTCGTTCGATCTTCCCTTCCCTCCCGGTCAATCATCCCCCTTCGTTCAGGCAAGAAACACCCGAGTCAGGCGGCCAAGCGAAGATGAAGCAGGAGGCGGCGGCGATCCAAAAGAAGGCCGCCAAAGCCGCCAGACGGCCAAGTGGATCGCCCGCTGCGAGGAGAAGTTCGGCAAGAAGGAGGGACAGGAGGTGGGTTCCTCGTGGGTTTGGCTCCTGATTTCCCGCTCGTTTGCAGTACGCGCAGATGAAGAAGGAAAAGGATGCCGCGATGGTGAAGGCCGTGAGTTTCCTCTATTTGATCTCTACTCTCGAGTTGCGGGCGTGCGGAATTCTAATCAGTGCGGGCGGGTAAAACACGTGAATTCGTCGTGATCAATCCTGCAGACCCTGCGGGTTGCCGACGCTCGCTTTTCCGCTCTCACCTCTACCTTCGTGCATTCCTCGACATGAGAAGTGCACGGAGAAGTTGTTTCGGACGCACGTTTCATCGCCGACTCGCGGAATTCACGACTCGTTTTCTGCCCGCTTTCCGCCGCCCGCCCGCCGGGAGCGCCTCGCGTGCTGCAGAGCGGGCGGGCGGGGGGAGCCCCCGTGACGCGGCCGAAACTCCCGTTGGCTTTCCGCCGCAGAAGCGGGCGGCTGGCGGAAGGAGTGCACTTTTTCGATTGGGGCGCTCCTTGATCGCTTCCGCCCAAACAAACGAGACAAATGGGTTCTTTCGGCCGTGCTCTCCCGCTTCTCCGTCCTGCCGCACGCCCGAAAATTCGCTGATTGCTGCGGATTTTAGAAGAATGCGATAGAGCGCGGGCGAAGTCCTCGCGGTCGCCCGAACCGAACGGATCGGCGGCCAAAAGCCCCTTCTTGACGCCGCCGCTCACGGACGAGAGCCCGACCGAATCGGTCGAGTTGGAAGAGGGCGAGATTTCCAGTGAGTTTCCCTTCGATTTCATTTGTTTCGACGAATTCCTACGAATTTGACTCGTTTATTCCCCGTTCGTCTTCCAGATGCCCAATTCACGAGCAGCCCGATCCCCTCGACGTCGTCGGCCGTCCCTCCCGCTCCCGAGGTCTTCACGCCGCCCGTGGAGCTGCCCCGCGTTCACAATCCGTTCCTGGACATCAACCCGCTCGTCGGCCAGGAGGACGACCTGCCGGACCGCGTGCCCGCCGCCCCGCTGATGGTGAACACGGCCGCTCCCCAAAACAACCAGCCGCTGCCCGGCTCCTGGGCGATCGTTCCCGCGATCAACTTCCGCCAGTCGTTCGGCCGCGTCACCTTCGTCTACCGCCCGAAGAACTACGGCCTGATCGACGGGGAGACCTTCTTCGAGCTGAGCGTCTCCAACCGGAAGCTGAAGACCGGCGACATGGTCGGTGGATCCTCCTTCTCTTGCCCATTTGTACCTCCGTTCGTTTCCAGGTTCGCTATTCCGCCATGTTCATGAAGAAGCGAACGTTCCAGTGGTGAGTCCCCTTCGATTCCTGCCTTTCTCTACTGCTCGCATTCTGCAGGTGCGCGTACAAGGTGGAGCTCGTCGGCCGCCCGCAGCGGACGAAGAAGCCGAAGAACCGGGTCGCTGTTTCGTCGAGCTCTTCGACCGCCCCGCTGAACGAAACGAACCCCGAAGCGTCGTCCAGCATGCAGCAGGTTCGAGCCGCGCGCCTCCACGAGTACGTCCTCCCCTTTTCCTTCTTTCTTGAGTTCGCTCTCGATCTTTCAGGCAACACCATCGGCCGACTTCTGATCCCCTCGGCCTCCCCACCGGTCTCCAAACAAAAGACGCCAGAATCTCGCCCGTCCGGCGGCCACCCACTCACTTCCTTTACGTGTGTTCCCCTGCCCGCTGTTTGTCCACTCATCCTTTTGTTAACGACCGTTTGTTGGTGTGTTTTAACGTGTTAATTATCGATTGAACGGGAATGAATTCGGTTTGATTGGCGAGTGGAGTTTATTTACATCGACCTAAACGAAGAGTACTCGCTTCTACCTAATTGGAAGTGAAAACCGTAGAACAAACTGGAAACCGTGTCGTTGATTAAAAAAGAAGGAAGTAAGTTTCGGAGTTGCGTGTGGAAGAGGAAGGTGGAGGTGTTGGAATACCTGCAGATCGGAGGAAGGGGAATCTAATGAACAATGGGGAATAATTACAACCATGCGGCGATCAGCATTGGACGGGCTCCTGATCGCTCTCCGTGCTCGTCTCCACGATCGCCCGGGCGACACTCCGGTTGTGGTCCACGATGCAGGTCGGGTTCTGAACGACGATTAGAAACAGGAAAGGAGGCAGGGGACTTACCGATGCACATCGCCGATGAGTGCGGAAACGAAGAGGTCAGAGTGCGTAGCTTCGACTCCTTGTCCGACAGCCCGTCGACCAGGGCGGCCTCCAGCGATCGTTCGAGCGAAGAGGCCATCGTGGAGGACGACTGGTCCATCCCGATTCCGGCCAAATGAGGGGCTTTCTTTGCCGACCTGAACAAAAAGAATTCATTTAATGCCCTCTGCGGCTGCTCACCGATTGGACTTGCTGCTGACCGAAGAGGAGAGCTCGGCGATCGTCTCGTCGACCGTGCGGCGGGGGTAGCGGACGGAGGCTTCCATCGAGGTGTCCATTTGCATCGGGACGTCGGCCTCCTCGCCCGTGAGGTCGGTGGGCGCCGAGCGGACGTCCGTGCGCGAGTGGACGCTGTGGGAGCGGTGGATCCGCGAGGAGCCCGCGCGGCTCGCCGCCTCGTGCTCCTGATCGATCGAGTGTTGCGAGACGACCGGCCGGCGGGACATCGAGGCCGTTCGGTGGCGTTTGGTCGAGGCGACGCGAGCGGGCGAGTCGCGAGTGAAGGCGGCCGACCGCCCGAAGGGGCGCCGTCCGCTGGCGAGTGGCCGAGTTGGGGGCCGTCGAGGGGTGCCGATGGGCGTGGTGGCGGTGGGCGATGCGGCCGTCCGACCAGCGGGCGGCGTGGTTGCGGTAGAGCGGGACGTCGGCGGTCAGGCCGCACGCCGAGTGGTTCCCGTTCTCCTCCACGTCCAGCATCAACGCCGAGTGGTGGCGGCCGTCCGTCGCGGCCGAAACGACGCCCGAGTCGGCCGAGATGCCCGACACGCGGGCGGCCGAACTCCGTTGGAAGGCGAAGTTGTACGAGCAGCAGGGGCAGACCATCGGGAAGTCCTCGTCGCCGGCCGGCAGGTTGCACGCCGACGCGTTCCGCACGCCCGACAGGTGGCGGTGGGCGATCGACGAGCGGGCGGAAGCCGCCCGGGAGCCCGACGAGAAGCCCCGCCCGTCTTCGAAGGACTCCTGCCGCGAGGAGGCGGCGTACGAGTGGCGGGAGCGGGGCGGGATGGCGGAGAAGCGCTCGTCGTCGCTCGAGGACAGCGAGCAGACGGCCGTCACTCGCCGGTGCTGGAGGTTGGGCGTGGAGCCGGCCGGCGTGTTCGGCAGAGGCGCCTCCAAGTTCTGACCGACCGCCTCCTTCGATTTCCGAGTCCAGCTCGCTCTCGTCGCCCGCAACGCTCTCGTCGTCGCTCACTTCCATCGTGAGGACCGCCCGTCGAGCTCCGCGCGGGTAGATGCTGCAGAACGGAAGGGATAAACAAGAAGATGGAGGGAAAGAACTCACTTGCTGACCGCCTTGTTGCCTGGACCGCTCGCTCGAGCAACGAGCGTCTTCTGGAGCCGAACGGCCTTCAGTTCGGGCACCGATCCACTCGAATGTTTGTGGACGGCCGGTGGCGAGTGGCCGTTCGGGGGTCCGGCCGTCCCCGCTCGTCGCATTTGAGCCTCCTGCTCGGCGATGGCGGCTGCACGCATCTCGAGTTCCTGCAAAGGCGATGAAAGTAAGGAGCGAACACGTGATCGACGGTACCTGTTTGAATCGGACGAGCTCGTTCTTGATAACGGTCTGCTCGTCATCTTGTGGCGGAACATTTGGTGGAGCTCTGCAAAGAAACGAACGAATAATATGGGCTTCAAATGCAAGCGATCTACCTTCTGCGTGTCGGAGCTCGTGCATCCGCTTGGCTTCGAGCTCGGCGGCCTTGCTCTTGGCTCAGCTGCTTGGGGTCGTCGTTCCCGTTGTCCTTGCCGGGCAGCTTCTCGGCCTCCTTGTTCACCTCCTTCTGCCACACCTGCCGCCGCATGGCCCACGCGTCCTCGGTGATCGCGTCGATCTCCACCGCGAGGTTGGCCAAGTGCTTGAGGATCGACGAGAAGGTGGGGCGGTTGCGGGCGCGGGGGGAGAAGCACAGCTTCAAGAGCAGTTTGTAGGTGAAAGGAGGCCGTCTCCGGAACGTGAAGGCGGAGGTTCCTGAAAGAAGGCGGGATGAACGGTCGAATCGAAGTGCAAATAGAAAGAAGGGTGCGGGAAGAAAACGCCTGCCGCTCTCTCCGATGACGCCGCCCGTTTGCGAAAGCGAGCGGAATTTCGAAACAAAACGGAGTGCTCGGCGAGGTCGGAAGGTGCGTTTCCGCCCGTCCGGCTTTTCAGTCGAAAGAATTGCCGGTCTGCCCTCTTCCTCCCCTTTCTTCCTCTTCCTTTCTTTCGGCTGTTCAGCACTCACCCGCTCCCCACTCCGAACAGGATGGACATCGAGTTGAGGCCCTTGAACGGGACTTCTTGCGTGAGGATCTCCCACGCGACCACTCCGAAGGACCAGACGTCGACCTGAACAAAAGCGATTAGTGAGTTCCTCGGCCTGTCCGCTTACCTTCTCAGTGCAGGCCTCGTTCTTGACTGCAAGCGATCACAATCGATTAATCCTTTCTGTTTAGATGCAAGAACGCACTCAGTTCGGGCGAGATCCACGAGCTCGTACCCACCATGGACATCTTTGCGCTGTTCATGTGCGTGTTCTCCATGGCAAGATTGACCCGAAGTCGCAGATCTTCAGCGAGTCGTGGGCGTCGATGAGGATGTTCGGGCTTTTGAGGTCGCGATGGACGATCTTCTGCGAGTGGAGGTACTGCATTCCTTTGGCTACCTCGCAACAGGAACCGAATGCACTTGGCCTTGGAAAGGGCAGCGTGTGGCGAGGGAGGTAGTCGAACAACGATCCTTTCTCGCAGAAGTCGGACACGATGCACGGGTACTAAGAATGGATGGGCGATTAGAGAGGGCTTGCAGGCAGGCAACTCACCATGTCCTTCGTGCAGACGCCCAGAGTGCGGAGGACGTTCGGGTGGTCGAGGGAGATGAGCTTGCGGATGTCGCCGGCCGAGGTCTGGTTTCCTGTTTAGCTTCTTCAACGCGATTTGCCTGAAAGAATGGATCGTAAGAGTGTTCTCGCTGCTCTTCACACTTACTTTCCATTCCAGACGCCTCCGGAACACGGAGGACGTGTTGCCGCCTCCGATGTAGCCCGTGTTGAAGTCGATCTCGATGGCTTCCAAGCGAGATCTCGTAGTTCTCGTTGACGTCAGCCGGATGGTCCGAGAACGCCTCCCCGTCGAGCTGGACATTGCGCGGAGCCCAGAGCGGCAGGCAGGTCCACAGCGAGCCGAATCCCCAGCCCTCCTTCAGCGTGGTTTGAGGTTGGGGGACGGTCCCGACGAGCGTGTTGGCCGGGGTTCGGAGAGGGCAGCTGTTCGTGGTGGACATCGAGGTGCAAGGGGGCTGAAAGAAGAGGATGAAGGTGGGTGAACGGTCGAGTCGTGCTCACATTGGACGATCATTCCTCGTGGCGCGCTTTCGATCTTCTCGGTGGGCGGCATTGCGGCAGTCGGGAGACCCGTGGGCGAGCGCGTTCGGCTCGTTGGACTCGTGCGGCTCCGCTCGGCTGGCGGCGACCGCTCGAGTTCGTACGCACCGGTGGACAGTTGGGAGCTGCAAGCAGGCGGGCGATCAGGAGGGCACCGGGCACCACGCACTTGCGGCGGCACAACTTGCCCGCACACGCGCCCATTACGCGCACGCAAATGAGGAACACGGAGTGCGGTTAGGAGAGGTAGACGAAAGGTTACATTTCTAACAGAAGGGCTTAGAGGGGAGTGCGGGAGAGCGAGTAGCCGTTCGGAGTTCACGATCGAGTGAGGCCTCCGGCTGCCGCGCCCTCTTTTTATGCTCGTCCAAATGAGACGGCAGGGCTTGTCGGCTTCTTATCAGTCGGCTGTTTACCGGAGAGTGTGGAGGTTCGCGAACAATCGAGGGAAATGAGCAAAAGAAAGTGGGGAACGCATCGATGATTGCCGTTTATCAGCAGCCGAAGCGGCCGAAGCGGACGCCCAAGGCGGATGTCAAATGATAAACGACGAGCATGAAGGGAAAGAAGCCGAGCGTTCGGAACACGCAAACCGTTCGGAACGGCCGGCCGCCAACGTGCGGGGCGAACGTGACAAAAAGGCGTTCGCAAAAAACCGCCGGACGGGCGGAAGATCCCGCAGTGGGGGGCGAAGTGCTTCGAACCGCCCGAACAACCCGAAAAGAACCCGCCGCCGCCCCGTGGAATGTCAGCGTTCTGCCCGCCGCTCGTTGTTGTGCGGGTGACTCATCGCCCCGCTCTTCACTCCACTCGCTCCTGCAGGCGGGCGGCGTGGAGGAGTGCACGAGCATCCCGCCGCTCCGCTCCGCCCGCCGCTTCGTTAAGCCGCCCGCCCGCCCCGCGATGACCGTCCAGCGATTTTCGCGCACTCGCCGCTGGAGGGCGGACGGCAGGCTTGAACGACAACGCTTCGCCGAAGAACGGCGAGAAGTTTGCGCAATTTCATAACACGGACGAAAGAAGGCAGGTGATTTGTGAGGGGTTCCTGCAGCGGAAGGTCGTCCGAACAGCCCCCGGGTACCGTAGACGAGGGGAAGGAAGCGGATTTCTCCAAGCCGCCCGCCTTCTTCACACTCAGCCGGCTTCCAGCCGATTAATCCGCCGGCTCTACCGTAGCAGCGCTCTCGACTGATTAGCCGGGAGTTATGAAAGACGGCGGAACGGGCGAACGAAAACAGTCGGGCGTTTGGCCGCCTTCCGCTAATCCCCGCCCGCCCGCCCGCCCTCCACCCCCACTCGGCCGAAAGACCGAAGATTCCGCATGCTTGGCATTCGCCCCCTTTTTTCACTTCAATTCACACCTTCTGCACCCGCCCAAACAAAGCGGAAGGTTCCCCTTTCGCAACGGACTTTTACGGGAATCCCCACAGTTTTGCTCCGCCGCCCGCCCTCTCGTTCGTCCATCCGGTCGCCACGAGCCGTCCGGCCGGCCGCAAACATCCCAGTGCTCGCGGAACAATGCGGCCGCCCTTCGGTTGCCCCGAGAAACCCAACTGCCGACACACGCCCTCGGATTGCGGCCGCTCGGGAACGAACGCCCGGATTCCACGCACTCGCTCGAGTGCTCTCTTCCCTCTTGCCGACGGCCAAAGATCCCGAACAGCCGTGAATGCGGGCGTTGATTGCCGCCTTGTCTTGCACGCGCTCGTTTGCGAAACGATCGGAAGTGAGCGGGGGTTCGAAGAAGTGGACACAATTACGATCACAAACACCAATCACCGCGCCCTCTACGGTAATTGATTCCCGCTCGGGGCATTTCGCAAACCCCGCAATCAATAACGAGAGTGCAAGCAATTAGTCAACGCGAGTGTGCACCGAAAAAACGCGTGGATTCGCGGCAAAACGGGCGCTCAAGGACGATCGGCGGCGTCTTTCGGAACGCCGGTGGGCGCCCGTGCGGCCTTGAGGCGGGCGAATGGATGTGCGAAAAATTAGCCGCCCGCTCGTTTCGCAACTGATCGCTCCGAACCGACTGGGGCGACCTTCACGTTTTCACGAGAACGCGCCCTACGGTGCGGAGAACAAAGAAGAACGGAGTCGACCATGAGCGACCGAGTGGAAGAAGCGAGAGCGGCGGCCTTCTGACCGAAAGTTCGAGCGATCGTCAAACGAAACTCGAATGTTTATGCCCCTCGAATTCCAAACCATGGGAAAGAAGGCGAGGGATGTTGAACGGGCAAGGCGGAACACGTGAACAGCGAACGATCGATCGACGTAAACACCTGCACGCAACACCCCGCCGTCACTTCGTTTGTTGCAAACTTCTCGAACAAAATAAACCGTCTAGCGGTTCGTCGAAGTGATTCACCGAGCCGAGCGGACCACCCGACGGCCATCCCGCCAGTTTGCCCAGCCGCCTCGAAGTTTCGCGGAGATCGCTGCACGGCCCTTCGGACGAGTGGGCAGAACGAACGGAGAACGTCAAACGGGCGGCGGCACCTTCGAGTGCACAAAAAGCCACTTCTTTTAAACCGCGCCCTGCCGCGATCTCCGCGTACGCGCACGAACTCCGCCCGTCCGTCCGCCCGCTTCTAACCCACGTGTCGTAAGGAAGATTCCAACACAAACCCTCCAACTCATCACTCCGCACAAACAAGCGAGAACTTTTTATGGTTGGAAGAGAAAAAAGTAGTGAGATTCGAGGAGGCAAGCGGACGATCGAGCGCGCGGCGCCCCAATTCGCCCATCGGAAGGCGAACGCGACGGTCGAGTGCACGTGGCGGCGGGCAGGTCGGCGCGCTCGTTTTGTGCGACCGAAATGCACGAAGCGGCGGAAGAATGGAGAGCGGGACGAGTGAGTGGAGTGGCCGCGATGAGTCAAACCGCGCCACAAGCGATCGGCAGACGTCAACAAGCAGGCAGGAATTTTCTTATCAGTCGGCCGTCACACGAATCACGGCCGCGAGGGCAAAAGCGAGCACGATTGCGCCCTCCGAACGACCATGTTTCCGTTTGTAATTAGCCGGACAACGGGGCTCTTGCGAAAGTTCCCGCTCGATCGACGGTGCACGACGCGAGAGCGGGGGGAAGTGTTGATAACCGCGGGAAAGGAAGCCAAACGAGGTCGACTGTGCAAACAACCGAAGACCACGAGGTCGCACGCACACCCCACTTTCGCGCTCTCGTCCACCCGACGAGGATCGCTGGACACGAACCAAAGAGGTCGCTTGCATCACGGGCCGTCCGGAAAACACGCGCTTCAGCTGATTTCCATTTCTGTCCGCCCATTGACGCAAACCGCTCGATTAAAATTCAATCGGAAATCGGAGGTCGCCGCGCACTCGTGACAACAAGCGGCGGGGAGCGGCGAGTGTTGATCGAAAAGATTAGAAGAATGCGGGCGAAAGCGGAAACAAGCGAGTGACTCAGCCGGCCGCCCGCCCGTCGCTGCACGAGCAGCGAGGCGAACCGAAAGTGCAACGATCACAAACAAACCTTCCGCTTGCTCGTTGTAAAGCGAGCGTGTTCGAACGATAACCGCCCCCGGAAGTCACCCGAACACGGAAAACAAGCAAAAAGAAGTGACTGATGTCCTCGAGATCTCTTGACCTCCGCCCGGCGGCCAACAGCCGCTCCCTTTCGGGGCCGTTCGGGCGACGTCACTTCCAAGCGAACAGCCGCCCGCTTGGCGAACGGCCGGAAGGATTGAGGACACGTGAATCGAGGGCAAAAATACACTCGAGTGCAGTCCGCGGTCAAAGAAAAAAAAGAGATGAAAGGCGCCTCGCACGGCAGGTACTTAGACAAGACGGCTATTAGCTAATGGGAACAAGTCAATAAGAAGCTCGCGGACCCGCTAAGGAAGACGGGACAGAAAAGGAAGCTAAGCAGATGACGGATAATCCCGTAAATCTCGTCTCTAAACCAATAATCACGCGAATTAGCAGTGAATTCCATTGTCTTGGGACGGGCGATCAAAATACAAACCCAAAAGCTCAAGTGCAGAGCGAAAGAACGTGGATTTCACGAGAAAAGTTTCTTTTGTCCGAATTTAGCGGAATTTCGGCGCCGAAACGAGAAAAAGCGGCGGCCCGGACGAGTGGCCCGATTCTCCGCTTCCACTCGGCCGGCGGACGGGCGGCGGGTTCATGAGCCCCGAGCGAAAGAGCGGCCGTCGCTTTTGGACAAACAAGCCGGCCGTCCGCCCCGCCGCCGCCCAATTCGAAACGCATTCCCGTCCCCGCTTCTTCATTAACCGAAGGATTCCGAGCGCTCAGCGGTTTTTTGGCCTCCCCGCGGAATCCCCCCGTTTCGGCCAAACAATGCGGGCGGAATTCAATTACGCCGCCGGCTCGCGTGTTCTCATTAGAACCAGGCAGGACAGATGGAAGAGCGTACAGAAGCAGCGTTTATTTCTACTCCAAACGGTAATCCACGAGCGAGTCAGAACTTCTGACCGTCCAACTTCTGACAACGAGCAACAGCAGTCGAGGGAAGCAGGGAGGAGTGTGCGCTCTTTTATGCCGCCGGCGAGGGACAAATCGAATCGGAACGAAGGCCCGACGACTCGAACGATTCCCGCGGGACGCGAGCGGCCCGTCGGGTCAACGACGTCCGCCGTTTGCATTCGAAGAAGCGAGGCCGACTGCAAAAGGAGGTCCTCTTTCGGCTCGCGTCACTCGACGTCTTCGTGTTGCAAATTGGAAGCGAATTACCGGGCCGGAAGAGCGGCGTGAGGAAATGCGCGAGCGGCACGAGCGGAATTCGTCACTTTCTGCTCGCCCCCTCCGAGCG
This sequence comes from Aphelenchoides fujianensis, assembly GCA_024699865.1. Lineage (NCBI taxonomy): Eukaryota > Metazoa > Nematoda > Chromadorea > Rhabditida > Aphelenchoididae > Aphelenchoides > Aphelenchoides fujianensis. The sequence continues at coordinate 26,231 of JAMPIO010000166.1, read as the reverse complement.
GCCCGCGATCTCCGACCCGGACGACCCACTTGGCGCCTTTTATTCCGCGAAGCGCACGGGGAAGTTGCGAAACAAGTGGGTCGAGCTGTTCGCTTTTCGGCCGCCGAGCGCTCCCGGCCGGCCGTCTGCCGCAGCGAGCGGCCCGCTCGCTCGTGACGCAAATGCCGTCGCTCGCCGGGGACGGAAATAGAAAACTTGCAGGAAAACGGGGCCCACGAGGACAATCGGCGCCGGCCGCTCTTTTCGAAACGGTCGCCCGTACGCAAGCTACCGTAAGGCCGGCCGGATGACCTCAGCGGTGACCTCACAGTCGGCCTCGTGCAACGCGGCGCCCAAACAACATCGATTTCGCTCATGTCCGCGTTGTCAACAGGCGGAAACGAAATTGGGCGCCCCTTTTCGACGTCAATCATCCTTCTTCCTCCTTGATTACGCAGTCCGTGTCGTCACGGCGATCACTAATCGAACGGGCGGAAGAGTACGGTGGCCTGACAAAGAAAAGCAATGGATCTCTGGCTTTGCTTGCCCGACGAGCTGCTTTCACAACTGGTCTCTGACCGAAAGAAATCGTGGGTGAACAATTGAATGAGCGGAAAGACGAACCATCCGTAAGTGTTTGCATGGCGAGAGCCGCAGCAAAGCCAGACGATCCCAGCCGGAAGGGTTCATTTCAGCTGACTGCTGACCACGCGCCCGGCCGGCCGCCTTTTGCTCTCGACTGATCGAACGGAGAGGAGCCGCGAGATGACGTCGGATCGGGACGACGAGACGGCGACCGGCGAGCGGAACGCGCGAACGGCGCCGCCGCCCGCTCCCGAGCTGCTCAGCGAGACGTGCTGCGGGTGTTTCACGCTGCAAGTGAGTGGACGCCCGCTTCCCTTCCAATCACTCCGCTTCCTTCCTCAGATGGGCCTCTACCTCGTGGCGATCGCCTCGGTGGTGGTCGCGGCCTTCGGGATCTTCTACTGCGCCTGCGTGCTCGTGTTCGTGAGTGCCGCCTTCCACCCCGTCCCGCTCATCTCCCTTGCTTTTCAGTACGCGAAAAGCGACAAGACGGAGGCCATGAACGACGACCGGGCGGCCCAAACGGCGGCCGCCGAAGTGGAGCAGTTCCTGAAGAGGAGATGTACGTGGGGATCGGCGTCTACATCGCGGCGATGTTCTGCGCCCTCTCGCTCTTCCTCGCCGTCTACCGCCAGTGGCCCTGGCTCGTGTGGCCGTTCGTGATCATCTGCGTGAGTCCCCACCTGTTCTTCCGTTCATCCCTCCGGCTTGCAGGTGCTCCAGCTGATCGGATGGACGGGGATCATCGGCTTCCACGTGTACCTCCTCGTCGAGTACACGGGCCGCGTCTCCGGCGACGTCCAATCGAGGCTGGGCATCTTCTCTGGTAGGGTGGCCGCCCTTTTCGTCGAATGATTCTTCTGAACGTTCTGGTTCGTTGGTGCACATTTACGAGCTTTCGCTTCTCGTGCGCCAGAGGACCAGACGTTCAGAGGAAACATACGACGATAAGGGCGGCATTTCTGCCTTCAGGTCGCGCAAATCGCCTTCGTCTTCGCGTTCATCACGTTCACGGCCTACTTTTTGATCGTCGTGCTGCGTGCTCCGTCGATACATCCGCTGACCGCCCGACTGAGAATAAACAGGCATCCTTTCATTGCTGTGCAAACTAGTGGGCGAACTCAGAAGAATCTATTCCCTACTGAATCGAACACCCTCGAACCCGTGAAAGAATCAAATGTCAAACGTCCACAGACACTTGTTAGGCTGTCAACCTCTTCCCTCAACCAGCCAAAACGAGTGCTTTCGACGTGTTTATTCCCGGCAGAAGAGAAGGAGCGGAAGGCGGGGATCACTTCTGAGTGGCGGGAGCGGGGGCCGCGGCCGGCGGCTCGGCGGTGCCCGGGGGCGCGGCGGTGACCGGCGGGTCCAACGGGCGGAGGACCTGCGAGGAGAGAAGTGGGAGAGAAGGCGGGGCGGCAGACTCACTTGGAAGGAGCAGGTGAGCGTCTCGTCCACGACCATGACCGCCGCGTTGTTGTTGAACTGGCCGCAGTAGTGGGGGGCCGAGAAGAGGGTCACGAGCTTGCCGGTTTCGCCGAACAGCTCAACCTGCAGCCAGAAGAGAGGGTGGACGGAGGAAGGTGGCGTGTATCCAACCCGTCCTGCACCACCTGGTGGGCGCGCGCGACGAAGTCGATGTTCAGCCGCTGGCACGTCTTGACCAGCTCGTCCTCGCCGAACGCGATGGAGGCGCCCCGCTGGTTGGCCTTCGTGCCCGACAGGCCGACCATCGGGTCCGCCCAAAGGAGGTCCATCGCCAGATTTTGGCCTGCAGAGAGGATTGGAGGAGAAGGCGAGGACTCACCGGCGGGCTTCGAGCGGACGTTGGATCTTGCGGATGTCGTTCAGGCTGGTCAGCTGCGGCGAGATGCCGCCGTGCATGCAGAGGATGCGGTCGGAGATGATCGCGGCCAGCGGCATGAAGGCGAACACGTCTTGGAAACAATGCCACAGGCTCGACTGCCCCTCCACCGGCGGGAAGCGGCGGTTGCACTCCTCGAAGAAGCCGTACACGTGGTTCACCAGCCGGCACTCGTGGTTCCCCCCGCAGCAGGAAGAAGTTGTTCGGGTATTTGCACTGCAAGCAGGTGGATCGATTAGAGGCTGTTCCTCTTGTGCTCGCACTCGCCTTGAAGCAGAATTGGAGGCAGATCGTCTCCAGGTTGTGGCGGCCGCGGTCCACGTAATCCCCCTGCAAACAGAAGACGGCAGTGGTGGGAGAGGAGAGGAGGAACGGACGAGGAAGAGGTAGTTGGAGGTCGGCGGGACGCCGCACGCGTGGAACAGACGAATGAGGTCGCCGAACTGCCCGTGGAGGTCGCCGCACACCTTCACCGGAGCGTCGAGCTCGAGCAGCATCGACTGTTCCGAGAAGACCTGAACGAACGAGTGAATGGACGGAAGGAGAGGAGTGAAGAGAGGGACCTTCTGGGCGCGCATACACAGCCTGATGATCTCCAGCTGCGTGAAGTCCTTCGTCATGCCGCCCTTGGGCTGGCCGACGTTCAGCAGTTTGCGGAGGAACACGTCCAGCTCCTGGTCGTTCAGCGGCGGGCTGTTCGACGGCAGCGCGGGGGCGCGGTGGCGATCCTGGGACTGGAGGGGCATGCCGCACGCGAGCCGGGAGGTCGGAACAAATGCGCGGCCGGACCGCCCGCCGATCCGAAGAGAATCGAACGAACGGAATTTGCATCGCCGAAGAGGAATGAAATGCCCGAAGTTGCATGCTGCCTGCTTCAATCCCTCGCTCCATTCCACCGACCGAACGCCCTCCTCGACCGCCTGCTCTCCTCTCGAACCGCTGCAATGGGCGTCCTCCGCCATCGCTTCCACGCGGCCGTCTTCGAAGCGGCGGTCGTGAGTTCGCGGCGGAGCTCGAAAGACGCGAATGCCCTCCGCTCTGCTTGCAGATCACGCAGATCGTCGCGGTGAGCCTCGCCCTGCTGAACACGAAGCGGACGAAGGACGACTTCGTTTGGGTTCGTCATTGCCCTCGTTTCTTCCCCACTCACCTTCCTTCTGTGCTTTCAGTGGCTCATGAACGTGATCTTCGGGAGCCTCAGCGCCCTCCTGCTGATCGCCGGCTGCACGATGCACGGCGTCAAGTCGATTCGAATGCGGATGCCGCCGCTGTACGTGAGTGTCCCTCTCGATCCCTCTCACTTCTACTCCTGCTCTTTTGTTTGCAGTACATAATGGTGGTCATTCTGGCGGCCGTCTTCGGCGTCATCGAGATGATCTTCTTCGCGATCGGCGGCCACTTCGGGGCGGATGCGTGCTTCCGGAGCGACGTGATGCTCGCCGGGCTGATCTACGCGGGCATCTCCGTCTTCCTGGTCGCCCTCCTCGTCACGCTGCTCTGCTTCTTCCCGCCCCTCTCCGACGAGCCGATCGCGGAGGGCGATCAGCGCTCGCGGAAGGTTCGCCCACTCTCTTGTTCCTCGAATCCCCCTCGGCTTCTAGACGATGGGATCCAACCGCTCCCGTTCGCGCTCCAAGTCGCGCAGCAAATCGAAGGCCAAGGCGAAGACGTCGCAAAAGTCGCTGCAGCAGCCGAAGAGCGATCGTTCTCGCCGTTTGTAGTCGGTGGTCGTGTTCCTTTCTTTTGTTCTGTCCGCCTTGTCGAAATAAACCGTTGGATTTGTGGGCGGCCGGAAAGAAATGAGCGGGCGGGTATCGAAGAGGCGCGAAGCTTTCCCGCCCGCTCACTCGCTTTCGTTTTCATTCGGCCGACGCGGTCGCTCCTCTCTTTCTCTCGGGATGTCCGGCTTGCCGTCCGATTGGCGCGTGGAGGACGCGCCGCCGTTCGGCCGTCTGCTCGAGGCGGAGATCTTTGGGCCGCTGCTCCTCGTGGTCGTCTTCTTCCAACTCGTCTCCGTCCTCATCCGCCGCTTCACGTGGACGACCTTCGACGGATTCAAGTGAGTTCTCCCTCGCCGTCCTTCTAGTTCACTTGTTCGCAGGCAATACCGCCTGCGGAACCTGACCGTCTGCTTCCTGCACTCGTGCTTCGTGGGCGGCTGGGTGGGCGTCTTCTTCGTGTTCCACTGGTCGATCATGCTCGGGGATCCGGTCTTCTACTTCCGGCCGTGGATGAAGGGCGTCCTGTTCGTGACGGTCGGCTACTTCCTGCACGACACGATCGACATGCTGCAGTTCGAGTTGTCGCGCTGGACGCTCGAGCTGTTCGCCCACCACTTGGCCACCGGCTTCGTGATGAGCTGCGCCATCTGCAGCGAGAAGTTCGTGGGCTACGCCTACTGGTCGCTGCTGATGGAAGTGAACAGGCGAGTGGGCGGGCGGCCCGCTCAATCACTCCTTCCTTGCGTTGCAGCGTCTTCCTCCACCTGCGGACGCTCTTCCAGCTGAGCGGCGCCCGCGATCGCCACCCGGCCGTCTTCGAGTGGATCAAGGCGATCAATCTCGTGACGTGAGCGAACTCCTTCTTCGCTCCTCACTCATCCCGGCTTGCAGGTTCGTCGTGTTCCGCTTCTTCGTGCAGGCGTGGGAGCTGCACTTCGTGGTCGTCTGGCGCGATCACTTCCACGGCTTCTACTTCGTGGGGGCTTCTTCGGCGGCCTCTTCTTCCTGCTCACGAACATCCTGCTCTTCTTCCGCCTGCTCGCCGCCGACGGGCTGCTCGGCGAGTTCGGCCGCAAGCACGCGGCGATCAACCGGTGAGTGCGGGCGGGGATCCCTCGATTTCAGTCCGCCTGCTTTCAGCGACGAGCAGAAGGCGAAGAAGCAGGCGTGAGCGGGAGGATCGCGGTTCTTTTGGTTGATTGTGTCTGCTGTAAATAAACTCGTGGCTAGCTTCCCTTTCGTGAATGTTCTCTAGTGCTCACACCACTCCGACTTCCCCGCGGCTGATTGCAGACGGACGGAATGGTTTCGAAGAACGAACGGTCGGGAACTCTCGTTTCGGCAACAAACAAACGTTGCTCGCACGTTGGTTTTTTCGTCTCGTGGTGTTTACGCGTCTCTACGGGGGCGATCGATCACCCACTCGTCTTCTGGTCGACGCTCTCCTCACGCCGAGAGATCACACGGAAGTGCGGAAGCCCGTCATTCTGATCTCTTCGAAGAGAGCAGTTGGGGGTGAAGAAACGAGCAGGAAGGAGTCTCGTGTTCGTCGTCTGCTCGATAAGAAATCCTTGTGCTCGTCGCTTTCGTTCGATCGACTGTTCGCATTGCGAGTTGCACGTTCGGTCGCCCGAAAGTGCAGCCGAACGGCCGGCCGGGCGGCCTCGTCAATCACTCGCTGTGCGCGGGGGCAGAAGCGGCGTTCTCGTCAATGCGGGCGAACGATCGCTTGCTCGCCGTCATTCTGATTCGCTTTTCATTTCGACTTTCTCGCGTCCGCTCCTCTTCGATTGACCGCCGCGTTCTTTGACCGCAAACTCGTGGGGTTCTCACGGAAAGCGGCGATAAGATAAAAGAAGTACGCGAGTCCCCTCGCTTTTGTTTGCGCGCGCAGACCGCTCGTTCGTCTGCCGAGTTCTTCTAAAATCACCGCCTCGCCGCTTGCAGACAGTCGGGGATCATGGGCGTGAAGCCGGAAGCCAAACGAGTGTGCATTTTGGGAGCGGGAGCGGCCGGACTGTGCGCCGCGCGGCACTCGGTGGATCGCGGGCACGACGTCGTCGTCTTCGAGCAGCTGCACGACCTCGGAGGCACCTGGCTTTACAATCCGGAACCGAACACCTACTCCTCGTTGTACGAAAAGATGTTGTGAGTTGCATCATTCCGCCGCTCTCCTGCGGGCGGCCTTGAGCTCCGGTTGATCGCTTCCGCTTGCAGCACGAACATTCCGAAGGAAATCATGAGCTTCGAGCACCTTCGGCTGGAGCACGGCGGCCCCGAATCCTTCCCTCCGGCATCAGGACATCCTCGCGTACTTGCGGCGATACGCGGAGCCGATCCAACATTTGATCAAAGTGAGTGGAAGATGGAAGGAGTGATCAATCGGCCGTCCTGCTTTCAGTTCAACACGATCGTGACGAAGGTGAAGCGAGAGGGCGACCGCTGGCTGGTGACCGTCCGCCCGACCAAAGGCCCGCTTTTCGACGGGAACGAGAACGAGCTGATCACGTCGACGGAAACCTTTGAATTCGACCTTCTTTTCATCTGCAACGGCCACTTCTCCGTCCCCGACATCCCCGCCTTCGCTTCCGAATTGACGATCCCCTGGCTGCACGTCCACAACTACCGCCGGCCGCACGCGTACGCCGGCAAGACGGTGGCGGTGGTCGGCGCGGGCCCGTCCGGAGTGGACGTCGCCATGCAGCTCTGCAAGGTGGCCAAGAAGGTGAGTTCCCGTCTTCCTTCCATACCTCTTTTTCGCTTCCTTCGTTGAGGTCTACCTGCTGCACAACGGAAAGTTCAAGTTCGGGATGCCGGCGAACGTCGTGGACAAGCGGCGGGTGGTCGCGGTGGCCGACGGGCCGGCGGTTGTTGCTGCAGGACGGCGACGAGGTGGACGACGCGGACGCCGTCGTTTTGTGCACGGGCTACAGAAATGAAGTTCCCTTCTGTTCACCCCGACCTGCTCGAAGTGAAGGCGAACGGGCGGTTCGTCTCGCCCCTCTACCAGCACTGCATCCACGTCGAGTACCCGACCTCCCTCTTTGTGATCGGCTTGAACTGGAGGCTGATCCCATTCGTTTGTTTCGATTTCCAAGTTAAATACGCGCTCGCCCTGGCCGACGGCACAAGCCCCATCCCCGACGACCTGCACGAGTTCGAAGAGCAGCGATTAAGGTGAGTGGTTGGCCGTCTCCGAATGTTTACGAGTCAACTGTTTGCAGGTCGTTGAAGGAAGCGGGGCGTGCCGGTCGGCGACTTCCACGGCCTCTGGCGACGAACAATGGGAATATTTTGACACGCTGGCCAAACTCGCGAACGAACCGCCCCTCCCGCCCGTCATTCGCGACGAATCTACGACCACGTGCCACGAACAGCGAACAACCAGCCTGGCCACCTTCAAGAGCTACCGCTACAAGATCGTCGACTCCGAAACGTTCACCTTCGAGCCGCTCGTCGATTTGGATTGCAATTGACCGCAGAGGAGGGAGCACCGTCCGCATTATTCGCTTTCGAGTAGTTTCTTTTTTCTTTTTGTAAATAAAGAAGCTTGTTTGCGCACGAAAGGAGGTTGGATGACGACGAACAAGCGAACGGGAACGTTGGCATCGGCCACGTGCACGCGAATGAGCGGGATTGTCGCTTTCGTCATGCACACGTCTTCCAAAACAAACACCCGCTTCCTCCCCTCGCCCAACCCACTTGCTGCCCGTCCGTTCGGCCGCAATTCGCACGCCGTCGAGCGCCCCCTGCCGCCTTCACGCGCTTGCTGCGGGAATTCACGCCTTCTCGTGAATCACTTCCGAGCTTTCCGCTTCGTCGACGGGTTCCGGTCGGCTGTTTACGCGGAGGAATCGGCGGAATGTCGGCCGGATTCCGGAAGAAGCCGGTCGAGTGGCCGTGCGGTCTCGGCGATCACGCTGCGCGCCCCGCCGGCCTTCGCGCGCATCCGAACGGCCCGCGATCCCGTCTTCTCGCTGGCCGGCGGCTGGAGCACGGTGGATGGGCGCATTTTCTACGAGTTCACGAGCAAGGGCATCAACGTCGTGGACACCTTCTTCGATTCCGTCATGTGAGGCTTGCCCCATCTTCGAATTATTTGTTCGATTTCCTCGCTTCAGCTCCGTCCCCTTCCATCGGAATCGTTTGTTCCTCTCGGAATTCATGCAGATTACACCCGGACACGTTCATCCTCCGCATCAAACAGCGCCTCCTGAAGATCCGCATCGACTTCGAGCAGAAGATGATGCAGACGGTGGACGAGCGCGAGATGGGCGCCCCTTCCGCACGTCCGAGCGGATCGCCGGCGACCGCTTCCTCGTCTACCGGTGGGAGATCGAGACGAATCGGGTCTTTCCTGGATCTCTACGGCATTGGTGAGTGTCCCTTCCAATCGATTGTCTATTCTCTCCCGTCTTCAGAGAACATCCACACGCCTCAACAAACCTTCGAAGTGAAGTCGCCCATCAGTCCGCTCACCGCCCCGCACGGGGCCGCCTACTTCTTCGGGTTTTTCCACGTGTTAACGAGCAGTACTGCTACTTCCTCACCCAATTCATGCCCGAGAACAACCCCAACGGGCTGACTCGCTTCGATCCTTTCTCCACCGTTCACATTCTGGACATGCGGACGGGCGTCGAAACGACCGCCGACACCAGCCGCCTGCCCGCTCCTCCACTACCAGCTGCCGGAGAACATCGCCAACGAGGTGGGAAGAATCCCTCTTACTCTTCTGTTCACTTCGTGTGCTTCCAGCAACCGCTGTACATCCAATCGTCCTATTGGGTCGACCACCGCCTCTTCCTGCGCATTCGGGAGATGGAGAACCAAATCCCCTTCTTCCACCTGATCGTCCTCGACCTCCGCACCCTCCAGTGGCAGCTCGTCTCCAACACGGACATCGAGGCGAAGCCCACGGCCGTCGTGGAACGAGTCCAGCGGCACCCTCACGCTCATCAACTGCGCGCATCCGCGAATGCAGACGTTCCATCGGATTCCGTTGAGGTTCGTCCACCCGTTAATCCAACCCATCGACCGTTTCTCTGTTTGCAGACAGCCGGACTCGCTACTCAACCTCTGCTTCCTCCACATCAAGCAGCACCACCCGTGGATCCTGAAGATGAGCCCGGAGAAGCGACGGAGCCACGGCCTGCCCCCCTACTTGCCGCACACGCCCTTCTTCTCCCAACCGCTGGAGACCATCGAGGACGACGAGGAGGCGAGCGGCGGCCGTTTGAATTCGATCGGGCGGTTCGTCCTCCGCCCGTTCCGCTTCCTTCCTTCGACGCACCCCCTCCTGAAGCCCCGTTTGTTTGTCGAATGGCCGAGTGAGCAATAAATTAAGCCGTTTACTGCGCATAATCGATCGAGTAACAACAAAAGAAAGGTCCAAGTGCACGCACGAGAGGCAACAACCTTTGATACGAACGAACAGCGGCGATCAGTCGCTCTCCTCCTCCTCCTCTTCGGCGTTCGGTCGTTTGAGTTTGGCCTGGGCGGCCTCGCTGGCGTCCGCCGCCTGGTCGAGGCCCTTCGGGGCGACTAGGCCCTCGTCGTCCTCCTGCTCGGAGCCCGAACCCTCCTCGTCGTCCTCCGCGAGGCCCATCAGCTCCATTCGCTTCTTGATCTCCTCCTCGTCCACGTTGGTCACCGCTTTCGGCTGAAAGAAGTCGCGATGAATGGCCGTCGTTTGCGTTGGACTCACCGGCATGACGATCTTGAAGGTGCCGCCCGCTCCTTCGATCGATTCCTTGATGCAGTCGAGGGCCTTGTTCACCGAATCGATGCCCTCCGTGCGGTCCATCGTCTGGGCGGTGACCACGAACAGCGGGGCGGCGATCAGGTGGATCTGCGAGGGAAGAAACGGTGGATGAGAAGAGAACAAACGAGAGGGCACTCACCTTGATCGGGAGCTCCTCCGTGGAGCACTCCTTTCCTTTGATGAGAGCCGTCTTGACGGCCTCGATGCCCTCGTAGGCGAAACAGCTGACTTCGATGTCCGCGCGGATCTTCAGGGCTTGCGGCGTCAACTTCTTCTTGATGTCCTCGATCAGCTTCTCCTTCACCTCGGGCGCGATGTCGCACTCGTCGAAGACCGTCGGGTCGCTGCAAACGGGCGAGGATCAACGGAAAGCCGGAGGGCGGACTCACGTGAGGGCCTTCTTGAAGATGTCGTAGGCGGCCGCCTTCTTCTTCAGCTTCCGGTCGAAGTGCCACGCGGTCTTGTCGTACAACTCCTCCAGCTGGGCGTTCTCCGTGTAGCCCAGCTGCTCGGCCACGTGCCGAAGGATGCTGTTGATGGCCTTGGCGCGGGCGAACCGCTCCTCGCATTGCAGGAGGTCCTTCGGAGTAGACGCGCCGTTTGGAGAGGTCGATGTACCCCTTCTCCTTGTCCACTCGAATGACGACCACGTACTCCGACCGGCCCACTTTGATCAGTTTGTTCACCGAGCGGATGCGACGGCGGGACAACTCGGAGAGGAGGATCATTCCCTTCTGAAAGCCGCCAGGATGAGCAGACGGAAACGATTCGAAGCACTCGCCTTTGTTGTTGAATTCCGTCAGCGTGACCTGCAGGCAGGCAAGTGAAATTGTGAGGTGGATGGAAAGGAGGACTCACGTAAGCACCGAGCGGCGACATCTTCTGCACCTTGGCGACGACCGTCTCCTCCTGCTCGGGGTACTCGTTGGCGTAATAGCGGCAGGACAACGTCATCTTTGCGGATTGTTGTCTGAACGGAGGGGAGTGATGGGAACGAACTTGAACGAGGAAAAGTAGGCGGTGGTCGGCGAGCAACCGATCGGAACGAGTGGACAGTCAACGGAAGAAAATAATTGAATTTATTCGGGCTTCAACAACCAGCGAGCAAACAAGAGGACGAACGAGGGACCCCCGACCGCCCGCCCGCTCGAACAGAAAAACCGCAAGCGGCGAGTCGGGGGTCGATCGCTTCGAATCGAATGGGATGAGAACAACTACTTCCAGCGAGGATCTGACCGAACGGTGGGCGGGGGAAGAAAGAAGGAAGAAGACCTAAGAGATTGGAGGGCACTAGCGGGCATCCCTCCACCCGTCCGCTCATTGCTGCGGGAGGCCGATCAGCGCGTTCAGATCCTTTGGCAAGTAGGCCACATTCTTCGATTTAGCCAACACCTCGGCGATCTCCTCGGCGGCCTCCAGCTTGCGCAGCTCGATGAGCCCGTCGCCGGCCTCCGAGAAGGCCTTCGAGAGCAGCTTGGAGGCCTGCGCGTCTCCCTCGGCGGTCGTCACGGCGGCCAGCTTCATCTGCTCGGCCTTCTCGACCAGGTAGCGCGCCTTCTCCGCCTCCTGCTGCGCCACCTGCTTCATCTCGACGGCCTCCGTGAACTCGCGGCCGAACGAGAGATGAGTCTGCAAGCAGCGGTGCGATTAGTGGGCACCCATTTCCTGCAGATTGTTTGGAGGGGATTCGTCATACAATCGCGTATCATCGACCGGCACCTCAACAGCCGACAGGCGGCCGTTCGGGCGGCGATCTCATAGCTTCTCGATGTAATCATCCGAATCCCCTCGAAGAGAAAGGAAGGAAGGAGGAACTCACGATGGAGATGTCGTCGAGCAGCAGGCCGAACTGCTTGGCGCGCTCGGCGAGCTCCACGGAGACGCGGTGGCTGACCGACTCGCGCTGCGTGATCATCTCGTGCGCGTCGAATTGGGCCTGAACACCCGGGAGATCAACGGAAAAAAGAACGGGGAACTCACCACGACGGCCTTCAAGATCTCGTTCGTGATCGAGGGCAACACCCGCTCGGCGTAGTCCTGGCCGATGTTCAGGTAGATTTGCGGCAGACGGCTCGGCTCCGGGCGGTGCAGGATGCGCAGCGTGATGGACACGTTTTGCAGGTCTGAAGCGAGCAATCAATCGATTGCCTCAACGAGAGAACGGACCTTTGCTGCCGGTGATCGTGGTCACGACTCGGGGCGTCGAGCGGATGTCGAAGACGATCGGCCGCTGCACCCACGGGATCAGGAAGTGCGTGCCCTCGCCCACGACGTTCGTCTTCACGCCCGAGAAGCGGTCGAAGATGACCGCGCGCTGGCCGCCGTCCACTGCAAACCGGAGGGTTGATCGAAGAGGGAACGAGGAGTGCTCACCGTTGTAGAGGGCGGTTTGGGCGACGCCGCCGGCGACCGCCAATCCGACGCCCACTTGACCCAAACGTCCCAACAGTCGCTGAGCTTGAGCGGACATCTTCCTGCAAACAACCGAAGTGGATGAAAAGCGAACAGGTCGAAGGATTGGGCGATTGTGAAAGCCGCGGCCAAAATGCTGCTGGACTTCGAAAAAAAGGAGGAAATCCCCGCAGAATTCCGCGGACAGCTTCTTTGTGCGCGAAGTCGAAGGATTCTGATGCAATCGCCGGGATCGCCGATGTTGCAATCGAAAACCTCCTCCTCCCCTCCACCAACAGCAGGCTGATGCAAGCGGGCGAAGGGGGTGGCGGAATGCCAGCGAGATCGCGGCGGACGGCTACCGCCTACCGTACGCACGGGCGGCCTCATTCGTTCCTACGCGCTGCGAGCAAACGAGGCGCCCATTTCGCCGTCGGTCGGGCGAATTTCGGGCCTCTTCTCGCGGAATTCCCTCGATTTCTTCTGAGTTTCGGTCGTTTTAGGATGACGACTTCGCGCCGAAAGACCCGCAAGCTGCGCGGCCACGTCTCGCACGGCCACGGACGCGTCGGGAAGCATCGCAAGCATCCAGGTGGTCGCGGTAACGCTGGTGGTATGCATCATCACCGCATCAACTTCGACAAGTACCATCCAGGTTACTTCGGAAAGGTGAGTGTTTCCTCCGGGGTTGGGGATCGGATTGGAAGAGAGTTCGAACGAAATTCCGCCGGTTTTCCGCAAAAATTCGCCCATTTTCCGCCGAATTCCCTCCGCGTCCTTCTCGTTTCAACTTTCGAGCTTCGATTCGAATTTTGTTTCATGTGGACGCCAAAGCGAAGTCCCCCAATTTTCGCTAACCCTGGCCGCTCCCTCGGCTTGTGTTTGATAGTAGTTTTGGGGACATTCCACCAAAAAGGCCGCAGATCTCCGCCTTCCGCTCGAGTGGCCTAAAACTCACCCCTTCGCTTGCAGGTCGGCATGCGGAACTTCCACCTGAACCGCAACCACGACCACAAGCCGACCATCAACGTCGAGAAGCTGTGGTCGCTGGTGAGCGACGAGACGCGCCAGAAGTACGCGAAGGAGACCCAGAAGGCGCCCGTCATCGACGCCACTCGCGCGGGCTTCTTCAAGGCGAGTTCCCCCTCCCTTTGGTTCGTGTGTTGACGGTCGGGATTGCAGGTGCTCGGCAAGGGAACGCTGCCCAAGCAGCCGGTCATCGTGAAGGCGAAAGTGAGTGACCGTCCTTCCCTCCTCCGTTCATCCATCCCCCTGCTTTCAGTTCTTCAGCCACATCGCCGAGAAGAAGATCAAGAAGGCGGGAGGCGCCTGCATCCTGGTCGCCTAAACCTTGTTGATTGTCGGCTGTTTTTGTTATTAAGAATAAAATCCACTTTGTTGCTCGTCGCCTCTCGCTCTCGATCGCCCGTCGATCTCCCGGTTTGAGTCCGGTCGGATATCTCTCGCTCTCGTGTGCCGCTCGTGTCCTCCGCCCTCCCGTCCGTCCGCTCACCCCCCGCTTGCAGAGTGCATTGTTCCGTTCATCCGGCTAAGGACCAACCGTCAACGTGCACTGAGCGAAATGGCCTCCAAGCAAGAACTCGCCGTCGTCTACGCCGCGCTGATCCTCGAGGACGAGGGCGTGCCGATCACCGCCGAGAAGGTGACCAAGCTGCTCCAGGCGGCCGGCGTCCAGGTGGAGCCCTTCTGGCCCGGCCTGTACGTGAAGGCCCTCGAGGGCGTGAACGTCTCGGTGAGTCCGCCCGCCCCTCCCCCTCCTCCAGGGCACGATTTCCATCTGCAACACCCCGCCCTCCACGGTGCTGCAATTCCAAGAGTGCCAAAGCGACCGTCGGGTCTGCGTTTTCGCTAACTCCAATCGCCGCCCTCGATTGTTGTTTGATAGTAGACGCATGCACACTCCCCTCCCTCCCGCCCTCCACTCGACTCCCGCTGACCCCTCGCCTCTTGCAGGAGCTCATCTCGAACATCTCGAGCGGAGCGGGAAGCGCGCCGGCCGCCGCCGCTGCGCCCGCTGCCGGTGGAGCCGCTCCGGCCGCTGCCGCCCCGGCCGCCGCCGAGAAGAAGAAGGAGGAGCCGAAGGAGGAGAGCGACGAGGACATGGGTGAGTGCCCCCCCCACCCCCACTCCTCTCATCCCGCCCGTTCTTTCAGGCTTCGGTCTGTTCGACTAAACACCACCTCCGCCAGCCATTCGTTGTTCCTCACGAATATTGTTTGTTGGTTCTTCTTTACGGTAATAAACTGTTGATTTAATCCGAAGAGAAGGCAGTGGATGAGGGGCGTTTGCGGGGAAGAATTGAGCATCGGGGGTCAGTTGGACCACGTGTCCTCCAACCGGGAAGTCCGCCCGTCTTTCGGGTGGGCGGTCGAGTGGGCGTCGTTCGCTCTCCGAACCCGAGTTGGGGGCTCCCGAGTGGTGGGTGAGGAGTTTCGGTCGTGCGGGCTGAAAGCGGCGGTTGCTCGTTGCTTCCGGGCTGTTCCTTCCGCTTACCTCGCTGAAAGAAGATCCGATCGTAGCTCTTGGACCTCAAAGGCGACTGGTGGAGCCGCCGCTTCGCACTCGACGGTCCGTCCTCCACTTCGAAGAGGCGGTAGTCGACGCGGCCGTTCGGCTTGCGGACGGGCGTCTCCACTCTCGCTTCGGGCACGATCTGCAAGCTTCTGGTTTAATACCCCTCCTTTTTTTCAAGTGCCGCCCACCTTGTTTGACGTCCGCCTTCTCGCAACGGCCGCCCCGGCGCTTTTCGCTCGAGAGACGATGGTGACCGAGTGGGGCGGTTCTTCCTCGTCCTCGTCCGCCCGCTTGTTCGCGACGATCTCGACGGTGCTCACGCGTTCTTCCTTCCGTTTGGATCGTTCCTTCTTTCGACTGCTGGTCGGCAGTGGGCGGGCGTTCGGATTGGAGCGAGGACGAAGGCGGCCGCTCGACCTCCGCCGCCGTTTCGATCCGCTCGGCCGCCCGCTCGCTCGGCGACCCGATCGTCCGCTCGTCGCTGGTCGACGGGGCGGGCGGCGGCGGTTCGTGGTGGTTGCCGCGACGATCGGAGGACGCCGTTCGCGACGGGGGCGGCCGCCTGGTGGCTCGTGGACGGGCCGTTCGGGATCTCCGCCATCTCGACCGTCTCCTCCGTCGGCTCGTCCTTTGAGTTGTGATTCCTGAAGACAAACAAATAGTTGAATTCAGTCGTCTGTCCACTCACGCCAAGCGGGCCAACCGGTGCTGCCGTTCGAGTCGCTCCCTCGCCTGCCGCTCCTTCAGCCGCTTCTCCGCGAGGTCGATCTCCTTGTGCAGCTGCTCGTAGCGCGCCATCACGCGCTCGATCAGCCAGTGGATGCCCTCGTTGATCATCGGGTCGATGTCCTTCCCGTGGCCCTTCACCGCACACACGCCTTCCTTCAACCGACCATCAGAAAGAGGACGAGAAGCGGGAGACCCACCACTCGGATGTCCGTCTTGTTGTCGCACGCCATCGTGTGCAGGGCGAAGTGCTCGCTGAAGGCCATCTCGTCCATCGCTTCGGGCAGGTCCTTTTTGTTGAGCAGAAAGAGGATCGGCTTGAACATGAGGTCGGGGTGCTCGCGCAAGGGCGTCCACCACCCGCTTGTTCTTCTTCGATCCGCGAACTCGCCGCGCTGTCCACCACGTAGACGATCGCGTAGATCTGAACGAACGAGCAGGAAGATCAAAGGAAAGAGGAGTGAACGGACCTCAGCGTAGTAAATCTTCCAGATGTCCCGAATCCTCTCCGCGCCGCCGAGGTCGTACGCGACGATTTTGCACCGATTGGCCGCGAATTCGCCGCGCGAGAAGCCCATGGTCGGGTGGACGGACTCTGCGCCTTCTGAACACAAACGAGCAGTGAACGAAAGGATGAAAGAGGCGAACCTCCTTGAAGGGCCTTCAGGATGGTCGTCTTGCCGCTCCCGTCGAGGCCGAGGAAGCCGATCACGAGTTCTTTCGAGTGTCTGCAATCGAACGAGCGAGTAAGAGGATTGAAGGAGAGGAAACGAACCGTTTGTTCGGCCACACGATGTTTCTTGTCCTCTGCTTGAAGCCGCCGACGCAGTTGCCCATTCTCCTGCGATCTGGCCGGCCGGTCGCTCACATCGCCGCCCGCATCGATGGGAGGAAGTGGGCAGAAGGGAAGGGACGAGTGGAGGGAGCCGGGGTTATTGCATCGATCGGGACTAAATTCACGGGCATTCTTCGGGCAACAAACAGCTCAACACACGAACAGAGGGAAAGAAAGAAAGAAGGTGGCTGGCCGACGGCCAACCGCTCGTTTAATCCGCGAGAATCCCCTCAAGCACGCCGCCCGCCCGCTTTCTGTACGAAAGTGAACGCGTTCGGAATGCGGGAGTTGGGCGGAAGTCAATGGGCGAATTCCCGAACGGTCCGCCGTCTTTTGTTCGCCGAGTGCGGGGGGCGAAGAAAGCCGGCGGCTCGGCCGAAACGCTCAACAATTCGCCTGTTTTCTTCGCCGACCCGCGAACTTCGCCGCCGGCCGGGAGGTCGTCATGGAAACACGCGACTTCTGGCCGCTTCTTCCCGCCGCCCGTCTGGACGAATCGGCGGCCACAAATTGGGCGGTAAGCCGCTCGATTTCCGCCCATCGACGACATTCGACCCGCCGCTACAAACAGACGTCCTCCTTCTTTCCGTTTCGTTCGATGGGGCTTGCTTGCAACGAGTGTTCCCTTCGTCTAATTGCTTCGAACACGCGATTCGTGGCCCCCTTCCGGTCAGAACGCCTACGAGAATCCGTTCGCTTCCGTTTATTTCCTGCACAAGAAGGGACACGCGACACTCAGTTGACGGCGACCTCGGCGGACGTCCCGGCGGCTTCCGGTCGGCCGAAGTCGAGCTCGTCGTAGGCGGGCGGTCCGGGCGGCAGCTGGACGCTCGTCACCTCCTCGATTTCCGTCCCGATTTCGATTGGGAGCTGCAAGAGAACGTGGGGGAGGTGTCCGGAAGACGGGAACTCACCTCGAGGAACATGACCGCCGCCCTCGGAGCGTTTCGGTTGAAGCCGACGGCCAGCCGGAGGAAGTGGGCGGAGTAGAGGACGTTCGGGATGTTCAGGGCGGGCACCAAGGCGGGGATGTTGAACGTGATCGCGTAGCCGAAGGAGCAGCCCGAACGGACTTTGTGGGCGGGCAGCGGCATGCCGGCGGTCGGCACTTCGAACTCGTGCCGGTGGATGGACGAGAAGCAGGAGATCCGGTGGACGACGCTCAAATTCGCGTACTTCACGGATTTCTTCGTCCTGAAAGCCCGGTTAGAAGAGGGGGGAAAAACATGCGCGTACTGATTGTGAATCGTGATCTTCGCCCTGGACGGCCGCTCCGGGCAGGAAAGAAGTGCGCGCAACGCTCAGCTGGACGGTCAAGCGGCCGGCTCTAAACCAACAGAATCACAAGAATTGATGGACTCGAGAACTCACTTCGGAATTTCTTTCGTTTGGATCAACGGGCGGGGTTCGACGAGCGGCTTTTCGATCACGAGCACGCGCGGGCACACGACCGCCATCAGACACTTCGCCCCGCTTGATTTCGGCCATCCCTCGCGCCGGAGATCACTTCGATCGCGTAGCGCACGTGGGCGGGCGAGTTGGCCGCGTCGAAGGACGTGAACAGCCCGTCGGCGGGCAGCCGGAACTCGAAGGAGAACTCGTGCTCTCCCGCCTCCAAGCCCCACGGGGCACGAGAAGTCGGCGTCGTTCGAGTGGGCGGAGGCGCGCGAGGCTCGTCGAATGGTTTCTTTCACCTGAACACGAGCAGAAGTGGGTGGGAGGAAGGGAGGTGGACCGACCGCCTTCTCCTTGCGTCCACAGCGTCGACTGGAGGTTCACCAGCTCCTTCTCGTTCTTGTGGACGATCGGCGGGGGCGGCGGGAAGGTCGAGTGGGAGTGCTTGCCGCCTTCCTTCTCCTCGAACTCCACACTCGCGACTCCTCCGCAGCCGGGCGTACAGCCGGTCGAACTGGAGCTTCCGCTTGAGCGTCAAGAAGACGCGGCCGGTCACGAGGTCGCCCGGGTGGTGGAGGGGCTCGTCCGTGAAGATCTCCACGCGCCACGAGATCAATCCACTGGCTTCCATCTCTGAACAATTCCGATCGATGAGAAAGGGAACGTGCGGGATTGAACGAAAGGCACTCGAATTGAACAAACTCGCCGCTCGCTGCTCACCGACCGAACAAACTACCTTCCTCTTCGGTCCTCCGGCTCTCTTATCGCGACGATAAGAAGGGCGGCGGCCAATCGAATTTCGTCCCTTCGGCTCCGTTCGGCGGAAAACAAACGGCTTTTGAAACGCGTGAGTCATTTCACAAACATCGTAGTGATTCGAACTGGGAAAACAGCAGAAATCCGCGGATGACGTTGTGCACTGCAAACGGAAACCGCTTCCGCGTTGATGTCACTCGAAAGAACTCGTCATCCACTCGTCAGTTCACTGAACGGGAACCGCCGGGACGACTCGTGATTGTTGATCGCTTGTTGCCCGAAAACAGTAGAGTGATCGATGGACGGAAGATCCCTTTGTTTACCGTGACCCTCATAACAAACAGGCGATTAACGAATGAACAGACAGGCGGTTTATAGCAAACGAGGATTTGAACCGGAAGTGAACGAAAGAAGAGAGTTTATCGACGGTCAACGAAGAGCAGAGAGAGAACCGGAGGATCATGGACGAGTGGACGGACGGGCGGGGATCACTTCTTGCCCTTCTTCTTGGAGTCGCTGCCGGTCGCCTTCTGCTCGCACTTCTTGAAGGTCTCGAGCAGGTCCTTGCAGGCGCCCTCGTCCTTGTTCTTGTTCTTGCACTCGAGGTACGCCTTCCACTCCTTCTCGCAGCCCTTCGGCACGACCGGGGACGCCGCCTTCTTGTCGCTCTTGCTGCTGCCGGCCATCTGCAAGGGGCCGAGTGATCACTCCCGCCTGCCTTCCTGCTGGACTCACCTTCGGGGAGCGAGGGGGTCAGTCGGGGAGCGGGAGAGCGAGAGGCCGTCCGGGAGCGCGGGGAGGCGAGCGAGTGACTCCCGGCCGCTCTCGGCCGCCGACCTCGACTCGGGATGCAAATTCGGGCATTCGAATGAGTACGGAAGAGATCACCGCTCTTGTCGCCTGCCGAGTGTCCCGAACGGAAGGTCGCCGCCTGTCGTTCCCGCCGCACGCGCCGCTCGTCGCCGCCGATCGGCCGGCTTTCCGTTGATTTCCGTGGAATTCCGATGGGTTTCGTCGGTTGGATCGCAAAGTGAGTCCTCTTCCGCGTTCTCTCGTCCACGCGCGTTGCAGGAGCGGCTTGAAGCTGGCGGCGGTGGCGGGCGCCGTGAAGATCTCGCTGGACCAGGGCGTGTGGTCGCTGAACACGGACGAGAGCGGGCGCGTGTACGACCGGCTGAAGCGCGAGGTCGTGAACGGGGCGGTCGTGTACCCGGAGAAGGCGAGTCCTCCCCCACTTCCACCTCCCCACTCATCCCCCTCCTCCCTCCTGCAGATGCCCACCTGCGACGAGCTGCAGACGCGCGTGGGCGAGAGCTGGAACGCGGGCATCAAGCGGCTGTTCGGCCTCCTCGACGAGACGCCCGCCACCGTCCGGCAGGCCGTCAACTCGTGGTACAAGATCGGCCGCGAGCGCATCAGCCAGCAGTGAGCGCGAGGATTCTTCCGTTAGGTTTCTCTTCGGTTCGTTTGCTGCGAATAAACTTGTGCCTGCCGGTTGGCTTCCTGCCTCGTCGTGAAGTTCTGGCCCGTGAAAATGAAAGCGAGAGGATCGCCCGCAAAAAATGAAGTGATAATCCCTCTCGCTTCCATTGTCCTTCCCCGTTGCCCCCTTCCCTTCGATTTCTCGCGCATTTTGAAACTCGCGTCCCGATCGAGCGGCTGCTTCGCGATGTTCGAGTGGTGAGTTCTCGCCGCTTCCATCACCTTCTTCCTTCCTCCTGTTTCCAGGTTCCTCCTCTTCCTCTTCGTCCGTGCTGGCGCCGTTGTGGTTCTTCGTTTGCTCGAACCCGAAGAAGGCGCACTCCCGCTCGCCGCTCCAGACGCCCGCGCAGCCGCCGCCGCCGCCCCGCCCGCTCGCCCCGCCGACGGCCTCCAGACGGCGATTTCGGCGAGCAGCAAGGAGGCGGAGAGGGGCTACAACGTGGGTCTTCCCTTCGACCTTCCTCATCCATCGCTTGATTGCAGAAGACGAAGGCGGACGACCACGCGGACTCCTTCAAGCAGCACGTGCCCGTCCGCAAAGAAGCGAAGCGGTCGTCCGAGGTTCGTTCTTCCCCTCTTCAATCTCCAGTGATCTCCTCTCTCCTTCTGCAGATCCAATCGGCCGATCCCCGTCGGTCGTGGCCGCGAGGAGTACAAGACGCTGAATCGGGCCGCGATGCCGTCCAGCGACTTCGATCGAACGCTCTTCCGTCACGGGCAGCAAGGACAAATGAGTGGGTGCTTTCCGGAATAAATGTAGAGCTTCGGATTCCTTTCGTGATTGATTGGGGAAACAAGAACGAAGGGATTCACTCTAACGTTTATCTGCGACGAACAACCGGGAAGAAAACAGCGGGCAAGGGGGAGATCACGCGTACTCCGACTTGTTGCCGCCGCCGCCCGCCTTCTTCATCACGAACTCGCTCTCGACGGCCGCCTTGGGCTCGGTGGCGGGCTTTTGGACGGACTTCTCGCCCTCCGACGGCACCGCCTGCAAGCGGGAGTGGGTGGGAGGAGGGGGCGGGGGACTCACCGAGTTGGTGGAGGCGGACGGCTCCTTTTCGTCCGTCTGCTGGTTGCCGGTGGAGGTCTTGGACGGGGCGGCTCTCATCGCCGCTCTCCTCGTCCGCCTGCAAGTGAGCGAGTAGGTGAGTGGGAGGATTGGAAGGGCACTCGCCTTCTCGACCTCCTCCTTGGACGCCTTGGCCGCCTTCTTGGGCTTCGGCTGCTGCTGGGCGGAGGCGAGGGCCTCCAGGCGGGCGGCCATCTGCTCGTTCTGCTTGCGCATGGCCTCCATTTGGGCCATCAGGAGGTCGGTAGGCCGGTCGGCTGGGGCGGCCGGGGCGGGCTTCGAGCGGCGCTTCTTGGGCTCGGCGGCGGGCGCCTTCTCCTCCTTCGGCGGCTCCTTGGGCGGCGGCAGGGCGTCGAGGACGGAGACCGGCCGCGGCGTGCCCTCGCCGGCCTTCTTCTTCGGCTTGGCGGGCGGCTCGGCCTTCTTCTCGGGCGCCTTCTCCTCCGCGCCCGTCCGACTCCTCTTCGTCGTCGTCCTCGTCCTGGAAGGCCTCCTTGCGGCGCTTCTCGTCGGCCTTGGGGGCGGGCGCGGCGCGCTTCTCGTCCTTCTCGGCCAGCGCCAACTCGCCGTCCTTTTCTTTGGGCTCCGCGGCCCCGCCTTGTCCTTCTTTTGCTGCAGCGGGAGGAGTGAATGGAAGGAATCGGCAAGCGCTCACCCAGTCGAAGGGCCCGTAGAAGTGGAACTTGATGGACTCCTTCATCGTGACGAGCATCATGCCGATGAACGTGTAGTCCGGCCGCTCGCCCTCCGCCAGCTTGTCCAGATTGTGCATGATGGTCTGCAGCTGGCGCGGCACGTACCTGCAACTCAAGGGTGATCGAGAAGAGCCGAACACGGCCCTACTTGTAGCACTCGTCGACTGAAAGCGGAGGTGAGAGGAGGAGATGGAAGGGGAAGAGCTCACAGCCGTCGCAGAAGAGGCGCTCCTTGTTGACGAACATGTTGAGGTCCGTGAAGGTCTCGTTCCAAGGCAGGACGCGGCGCCCGAACAGGTTGAAGCAGAGGTACAGCCAGGACTCCAGGTCGTCCTTGCGGTGCATCTCCTTGGCGCGGTGGTAGCCGCGGGAGAGGAACGAGCGGGCCGCCATCTTCGGCAGGCGGCGCGGCGAGGCGGACGGCTTCGAGTCGTAGTGCTGCTGGAAGTGGAACGCCATCGAGAACCCGACCAGGTACACGAGGTGCGGGTTGTCGATGCCGAGCACGAACTTCGAGGGCGACAGGTCGCGGTGCAGGAAGCCCAGCGAGTGCAGGTCGTGCACCGCCTGGAACGTCTGCATCGCGAGGCGGGCGGCATTCGGGCGTCTGCAACGGGAAGGTACACGAGAAATGGAGAGGAGCCCGGACTCTTACGAGAAGTCGCAGCCGTCGAGCAGCTGGGCGCGGATGTCGTTGAGGTTGAGGTCGCAGAGGGACATCATCACGTAGTTGCAGACGCCCATCACGCGGCCCTTGTTGTGCAGCCGGGGGAAGTGGCGCGTGAAGCGGGACTGGTGCTTGGCGGCGTCCATCAGCAGGAACACGTCCCGCTTCAGCTGCTTCACGTCCTCCTGGCCGTGCATCTCCACCTTCATCGCGTACAGCTTGTCCGAGCGCTTGTTGCGCGCCACGTACACGCGCCCGAGGATGTGGCCCTCCACCTTGTAGCTGCAGGCGAAGGAGTGATTGGTTGTTGACCACCCCAAGAGCTCACCGGGCGCCGCTCTTGCACTTGACTTCGAAGCCGAGCGGGAGTTTCTTGGGCACGTCGGCGGGCGGCCCGTGGCTGCTGCCCGGCCGCTTGGAGCGGCGCTTGCGGGAGCGCGAGGCGGCCGAGCGGGCGCCGCCGTCCGTCGCCTTGCCGCCCTCCTTCGTGCGGCGCCGGCGGGGCTGGTGCTCCTCCTGCAACCGAGCGAGTGGTCGGTCGTGCACACTCGTCCAGGGGGCTCACCGGCTGCTCCTTCGTGTCTTCGCGCTCGTTCGCGTCGGCGGCCCGCTCGCGCTTCTTCGTCTTGCGCTCTTGGTGCTCTTCTGCAACGGGCGGGCGGGCGGGGGCGGAAGGCGGCGGCACTCACTTTTGAGCCGGTTGAAGAGCTCCGCGTTTTCGCCCTCCATCCTCGTCGTTTCGCTCGCCGTTCGTTCAGCCGACTGGTCGCAGGGGAGGGCGGCGGGTGAACTGCGACGGGCCGATCGGAACCCCCCTCGACTTCGACTCTCGAATTTGCATGACGGCGAGGATTGCGGGTGCAAATTCGAGAATGTTTACCCCACAGGAATGCGCAATGGATCGAAGGTTCGGGGCGCGTGCACTGGACTTTGGACCCCCGCGCTTGCCGATCCGTGAGGTCGACCGGGCGCGCGGGAAAGCGGGGAGAGCGTCCAGTCGCTCATTTCGACCATTCCTTCCAGCGCGCTCACCCGCTCTGCTTTCAGGCCGCTCCGATGGACTCGCCGCTGCTCCTGCCGCCGCCGTTGGCCGACGTGGACCCGCCGCCGCTGCAGCTGGAGGTGGGCCACGTGCTGCCGCTGCTGCGCCTCGCGTTCTCCTGCCGGAAGCTGCGGATTCTGCGCGACCGCGTGCTGGACTTCGCGGCCGCCCACCTCGAGGACGTGCGCCGCGAGGAGGGCTGGGCCGAGTTCGCCCACGCACACCCCGACCTCGTGGAGCGCCTCGCCGAACGCGCGCCCGCGCCGATCGACTGGCCGCCCGCCACTCCCGAACGCCCGCCGTCCGCCGCCGCCACGCCCGCCGCTGCCCACTTTCGTCGGAGACGAGCCGCCAGATGGCCGCGCTGGGGCTCTCGATCGGCCGCTCCACGGGCCTCCTGTTCGTCCTGCCCGCCGTCTACGTCCTCGGCTGCGGCGTGTGGCTGCTGGAGCTCGTGCTGGAGACCCCCGCCCACTTGAAGAAATAAACGATCGATCGATTGAATGCGGGCTTTATTTCAGGAGAAAGGGGAGAGGAAGGCGGCCGCTCACTCGTCGTCATCGGGCCACTTGAAGCAGAAGACGACGAGGCAGTCGGCGCCGTCGTTGCAGTCGGTCGGCCCCCACAGGCAGAGGCGGCCGTCTGCAGTCGGGGCCTCCCACTCATCTGCCGTTTCGCACTCACCGATGCCCGTCACCAACAGGAACACAACGAGAGGAAGAAGGAAGAAGGACGATTGCATGGCGGAAGAGAACGAGTGGAAGTGGGCGAGAAGCGAACGACAGCGAGCTCCCCGACCGATGAATCAACGCTGTTTACTGGCCGATCAGGAGGGCGGGGCGTGAGCGGGGAACAGCGGGATGTAGCACGAGGTGGTGGCCGGCGAGCCGACGGGCTGCTCGGCGGGCGGCGGGCCCCGGGCGGTGGGCGGGTCGTCGTTCGGGAGGACGGGCACCAGCGGCTTCTCCTCGACCGTCTGCTCTGTCTGCAGGCGAGCGGAAGCGATGAATCCCCCACCGGCCGACCACTCACCACCGTCAGACAGCGCTTCTCCATGGGCGTGATGGCGGGCCGCATGGCGACGTTGATCTTCTCGAAGACGGTCGGCGTGTCCATCTCCAGCACGCCCCTGCAACCTTCGGATGAGGGCCGTCCACTGCGATCAGGGCGCACAGGTCGCTGCGGGGGCGGATGGGCGGCGGCGTGAGGGCCTTCTGGGCGGAGTTGCCCGCGCTCGGCTTCTTCTCGCCTTTGGCCTCGGCGCGCGGCAGCTTCTCCTTCGAGCTCACTTTGGGCTCCGAGCGGCGCGATCCCGACCGTCGGCCGGACGGCGGCTGCAAGCGGGCGGTCCTCGAATCCCCCACTCGCCCACTCACCTTCGTCGTCGCCGCTTTCTTCGGACCGGCCGGCGCCGCCTGCTTGCTGCCCGTCGCGCTCACCGCCGCGATCGCCGACTCGGAGCCCCGCGCGTACGGCGGCGTGACGGCGACCGGCGAGCGCGCGCTCTTGCGGCTTCTTCTCGGCGCTCATCGCGGACGGCCGGCTGTCCGCGGGCTGACGAACAGAGTGGTCGAATGGGTGAATCATCCCGTGCTTGCTTTCAAGCCGTCGCTCGATTATGCTAATGAGCTTCGAGTGGTCGCTTTGCGTGCGAGTTGCCCGTCGACTTCATTCGCGACGGAAGAAGAATTGATTGTTGACCGTCTCTTACCGAAGTGTTTCTTATCACCCGCTTGACGGCTCTCGAACAAAGTGAAAATAAGTAACAGAAGCTTCATTCCAAGACGAATACAGATGCTCAATGAATATTACTGGAAATTGCACAAGACTTATTCTTCCGAGTCATTCTTGAAGAAGACTGGGGGAACGAAGGAAGTCGGTTCGGGGGTGCTATTGCGCGCGTGTCGGTAGATGAGCAGGCCGATCAGCAGGCCGACAGCGAGGGCGATGCACACGCACGCGACGAGCATCCAGTGGGTGTGAGAGCCGGCCGCCGGGAGGTGCTGGTCGACCACGCGGTCGTGTCGTTCCAGGAAACGGTCGTTGGATTGGAAGATGGGGAAGAGGAAGCGCCGAACTTCGAGCTCGCTCGCGAACTCGGGATCGTGGAACGTGCGAAGGCCTTCGGGCACGTACCAATAGTGGCTGCAAAAAGGAGGGCGACCATTCCATCGTTACGCCCACCACTTACCCACGGTAGCGAATCAAGTAGTGCAGCGGAGTGGAGGACTTGGCCGGGCGCACGATCAAATCCATTGCGTACTTGTGGTAAACCACCCACTCGTGGTCGTGGATCAAGCGCGTTCCGTTGCTGTCCCAGTCGATCGCACAGTGGAGGTGGTCGTCGCGCTAAAACACTCATTGTTCCGGTCATTGCTCCGATCACTCACGAAGCACAAGAAGGAGATCTGCGCCTTGACCTCGTGCGGAAGCTCGCTGTCCGGAATGTCGCTGTACGAGGAGACGGTGGCCGACGCCGCGTCGCAGTACCGGCTTTCCACGCGCTTATCAACGCAATGCTCGTAGCTGCAACGAACGTTGAATAACGTTTAGTACGCGCAACCCACATTGCGCGGAGGTTGAGAACGGCCGTCTGGTTCAGGAACAACCAGTTCTTGAAGAGGAAGAAGTGGTAGCGGTCCAAATTCGCATCACTGAACTCCGATGCCCACGGGAAGGGCGGGTACGTGCTGAAAGCAAGTATTCTATCCGCATAGTTGCGTTC